>JAXQGJ010000580.1:0-12269 GCA_037039655.1 Pseudozyma sp. M118-08B | reverse complement strand
AAGTTCCCTCTCCCTCCCCTCTTCAACCTCAGAAAGCCGCCCCATCACCGCCCTCGCCCACCTAGCACCCAACGCCATCGTCGCAGGATCCGCCGACCGAGCCTTACACATCTTCGACACGCGCGCACAGGCCACCAACCTCGGCATCAGCATCACCAACGCCAACAAAGGTCCCGTTAGCGTCGTTAGAGCCCATCCCCTCGACAGGAATCTGTTTGCCAGCGCAAGCGGCATCGAGGGTGTAGTGAAGGTCTGGGATACGAGGAGCAGTAAGAAGGCCTTGTTCAGTTTGGGGGTGGGTGAGACTGGGAAGAAGGATGGTGGAGAGAAGGGAGTATTGGGTATGGATTGGAGTAGGGATGGACAGGAGGTGGTGGCGGGTGGAAAGGATAAGTGCATTACGGTGTATAGGGGTAGTGGAATTGGTGTCAATGCTGGGGCGGATGCTTAAGCCGCTCTCCCTCTCCCTCTCTTCAATGCGTCTCGTCCCGCACATTCCCTTTGAAGGTTCCGTCTTTTCTTAATCCATACCAATACAGTACAACCCCGTTTGAGTGTGTGATGCAGAGCTAGACGACGCCTACCAAGCATTGACCTTCCCCAGCGCCGCAGCCTCCATGATCGATTTCCCCTCTTTATACTTTTGACTTTGCTCCATCGCTTTCCAGTAGTACCAGCCTAGTGTTTTGTTGCAACCTTTGCAACTTAGATCTGCGACGGTGTGGATGCCTGTGAGTAAGTGTCGGTCTTCTTTGGTGCCAAGAGAGGTGTTGAGGGTGGAGGAGAAGAGGTAGGCTTTGCCGTCGCGACCGCTGAAGGCTTTGCTTATGAGTTCGTCCTGTGTGTTGCCGGAGGGATGCGGATAGGAATGCAGCGGTTGAGGTTGGGGTTGAGTGATGCAGATCGCGTGTGAACGTGTTGAGGTGCAGGGCGGAAGAAGTATCGAAGAGCGTAAGGGAGGGTGGTGCAAAGCAAGGAACGATCATTGTGTCAGGACGGAAAATCGATACAAGAAGGAGGAGGTGTCAGTATGCGCTCAGCTACGATCTGGCATGATCCAGCGCTGACCTCCGTGACGGATGAAAGAACAGCTTACCTGCAACGCAAGATGCGTCCCGCACTCGGCACATACGTAGCGCGGCGCTGTGGATGGAAGCCATTCCAGATTCTCTACCGCTTGCTTTGTCGCTGAAGATGCTGTTGCTGATGCCGATGCTGAATTTGGCGCCGGAAACCTCACAGCGCGTGACGAAGAAGAGGAGGCCATCGTTGAATCCCGAAGCGCTGACCGGATATGACAAGTAGTTGGTGACCGTTTGCTTTGTGGTTTCGTGAGCACGAACGGCAGGTATCCGGCTTTGCAAAGTTCTGTATATGAGATCTTCCGTTGAACCGATCGCTGCGAATTGAAGCTCAAGATACAAGTAGAATGAGGATAGCTTAGCGAAGATGATAGTGAGCGGTCAAGCATGTCAATCTAGCTTAACCCCGCATCAAGCTGAGTCCAAGCGCGAAAGATATTGACTGCTGTACTGCCTCAAAAAGTGAGCTGCGGTGGGCAATTGGACCCTGCATCGCGACTTTTTTTTCGGTACTTTGCGCCCTCACGACTTGTTGAAATCACACACCTTGACTCCACACATTCGTTGCTCACGACATCACACATATTCGAAAGATGGGCAAAATAGGCGGCAATATGCATTGATGATTGCGAAGCTATGCATCGAAAGGATCGTGGCGCTGCTCACCGCCGGCTGTAGGACTTGCTTCATCATGTTGAACAGCGGATCGTGCTTGAGCGGCACAAGCTTTATCATTCAATGTCCCCTCTCCGCGAATGCCCATCGATGTGCGACTCATTTGAGCCGTTTCAAATGTCTCCAGCAGTGCTGGTACAGGCTTGCGTCTGAGGGATTTGCTCTTTGATGTCGCTCGAGTCAAACCACTGGGTGACAATGGTGATGGTGAGACCAAGGTTGCCGCTGTCGCTTCTACCCTAGCTGCTGGCACACCGTGTGTCGATGATGATGGTGCCAATTCGGATGCCGGTGTTTGTTCACGGTGAGAGAGTGTCGAAACATGCGACATGTCCGAGGCGTCTTCGTATCCTGCTGGCTGAGGCTCACCTTCGTGCTCTTCCCGAGTGCGGTGAACGAGTCCATTCTCGCTGTGACCGTGACTCGAAGTGGGGCCCAGACCAACCATAGGTAGATTTTCGGGGCGATGCTGTTCAAAGGGCCCCTGTTGAGTGTTGGCAGGCACATTTGCCAACTCGACATCTTTCCTGTTCTCCACCGGTGCGCCCATTTGAAGCTTCTTCCTGCGCTGTCTCTGCTTATGCAAGACGACGAGTGCCACCAGAGCTAAAGCGATCACCCCGACCGGGACCGTAACACCGATTGTCACCGCTTTTGTCTTTGGCGACGAGCCTGAGCTACTATTAGGAGGAGGGTTGCTGTCGGTACCATTCGTTATGGTATTGTGATCACTGGTCCCGCGGTTATCTGCGCTGATGTTGCTGCTATTGTTGTTGCTGCTATTGTTGTTGCTGCTATTACTGCTCTGACTCGAACCATTGTCTTTGCCATTACCAAAATTAATATTCGGCAGGGTCGAGGTGGGGGAATTTGGTGATGAGACTGAGATGTCAGAAGACGACGAGAGCGAAGATCCAAGGGAGTTGTTGCCATTCGATGAAGATGGAGAAAAAGTGTTGTTGTCCGAACTATTACTGCTGGATGAAGAGGAGAAATTGTCGCCAGAGGTGGATGAAGAGGTATCAGAGCCGGAATCGGTATCAGATGAGTCTTCCGCAGATGTCGAACCCGAAGGTGATGTGCTTGTGTAATCACTGGATACTTGCTGCTGACAAGACGGGTCGATCCCGCTAGTTTGCTTGTGCGAACCTTTGTGAGAGGGTTCGCAATCGATTCTTGACGACGACAAAGATCGCTTGACACCTGGCGTCTCTCTCGAGGTGCTTGTGAAGATGGTGTCGGCTGTATCGTTTCGCTTTCCAGGTTGGGACTCTAAGTTTGAGCCGTGCGTTACATCGATACCCCATCTTTGAATTGATGGTGCAATTATAGGTTGATCCTGTGGGCTCTGCTGCGTATATAAAGAAAGTCGTTGACGAAGAACACAAGTTGAACCTTGAAGAGACGCGGTGACGAGACGAAGACCGATCAAGAGACAAAGGGCGAGCTGCATCGCCATGCATCCGCTCTCCAGCCATGATTGAACTTTGACCATCATGACATGGATGTCAAGAGGATCGTTCCTGGAGCGGCTCGCGACCGGAAGGCTTCCGATCCTGAGTTGGAAGACAGACTAGAAAAAAGGGCTATGAGAATCCGATAGCGTTGCAAGCGGCTGCCTCTTATACGGTCCGACAAAGTGGGTTTGACGACATGTCGTGAGAAGACATGGTCAATGCCATGCATTGCTGATGTTTGGACCGTCGATACGCCCTGCGAGGATATGAGAAAGCGTGAGGGACCGTGCTTGGGACCCCACAATGTTGCGGCACGTACCCACGCCCACCGAACAAAGGACGACGCCGGCTTGGACCGACTCGGTAAATTGCTGTTCAAAGCACAGACCGCACTCATCATGGGTGCCGAGATCACGGACCGAATTGTAGCGTCTGGTGGCGTCGTTACGGAAAACAGGGCACCTGAAAGATGAAATGCGGTCGGGCGGTGGCATGGTTGTTAAACGCATTGAGGGGCGACCTTGTCTTGGCTTCAACAAAGTAGTTGTGCAGGAGGTGGGCGAGGAACCAGCCCTTCATATGACTTTTTGTGCGAAGCTTTTGCTGCACGGGTCGTCACTCTGGCTCTCGTTTACCGATATTATAGGTAGCCATGTCCAATGAGGTTTGAACGCGTGCCTCCTTGAAGAAAGACAGAGCGAGATGGAGAATCTCGAGCAAAGAGAAGGGACCGGACCCAATGTGTCTGCTCTTTGCGACACCAGGAATCAGACATCGAAGTGATCGGCTAGGCCATGACCCACTCTGGAAGAAGTGCTCGGCGTGGCCGATGCCGATGTGTGACGATGGAGCAAGTCTGTGATACAATATCGTCACATGTGACAGCTCCAAGACGACGGGACAATCAGATCGGGCGTACCAATGTAGGTCTCTGCTCTGTTTGACAGTACCACGCCGACCTATGAAGTGAGACTTGATTCTTGTGCATTGTTACCAGCAGCGAGCCACAAGCGATAGCGGGCAAGCATATCGTCGACTTGGTTCGCAAATGATACGGGACGTCTCTGCAGAAGATCAGCCGGCAGCGATTGTGTTTGTTCGACAGCAGCTTCAAATCTGCCGACTTTTTGGTCTCGAATTTTACGACCATCCTTTCGATGCCTTTTTTTTGGAACACGCTTGTGCTTTTGTTTGTGAGACATCGCAATAATTGTTTTTAACATCTCTCGACTGCTGTGGTCACGACGAGCACCATATCGAACGCATTGATCGAGTATGAGTCGGAGGTGTCGGCGAAATTTTGACGGCCTCGCGCCCGAAGCCACGACAGGTGAGTGATGAGTGGGCCGTGTCTTGTGTCTGGATCTGCTGCAGATTTGATGCACGCGCGCGATCACGCACAGTTGCATACTGGTGGCGCTTGTCTTGGTCGCTGTCCAGCAAATGAGGTTTCACGCTGTCGGATGTCGGCGAAGCAAAAGTCAAATCGGTCGAGCCTGCAATACACATTTCAGGCTGATTCAGCTATGGCTGTGTGTAGGTCAATGAAATGCAGGGACAAGAGCATCGAAAACAGCACTCATTTCGGGTTCGTCGATCCGAACAGTTATAGGCACAGCCAGTGGACTGAAGCCAGACTCTTTTGTTCGGAGCACGCTGGCCGACTGAGAACGATAAATGTGCATGGCAAGAGGAGGGCACCTCACAAGGATGTCAACTGCTGTTGCGAAACCGGAAAGACAAAGGATCGGCTGCACTAGCCGCACTGCAGATCTCATTCGAAGGTGAGAATGAGAAAAAAGAAGGCTTTCTCTGCTGAGCCTCCTGGCGCATAGAAAGCAAGCAAGGTGAATTCGATCACTTGGTGACATGTCTACAGCATGCACCGTTGGAAAGATGTCTTCAAACTCGGCGGCACGGCAGAACAGTGTGTTGTGTCTTGATCCGAAGCTGGCTGAGCAGCTGAGCGAGGAACAGGATTCTTAAAATGCTTGCAGCAACCCGAATCTCGGCACGAGCGACATGCATGCCGTTTGCATGCTCTTCGTCTCTTTTCTCTCGTTGCAGAAAATCTTTTCTTTGACACCAGCCTTGATTGATTTCAAGGATATGGTACGGTCGACTTTGCCCTTCACATCTGAGGCTTGAGCCAGACCGTGTGCGGATCCTACGCCAAAGAATGGCTGCGGTGGCGAAGGTAGCTGCGTGCCGTGATGATGAGCAGCTGAACTTTTCAAAGTCCGATCCTATGCTTCTCTCGAGGTGTCTGGCGCTGCTCAAAAGAGGCCCCAGGGTTCAAAAGTGTTCAAAAGTGAACGACGAAAGCAGGCGAGACAAAATGCATTTGAACGAGGCACGCGCAAGCCGCGTGTCACCATTTTTGTAGTTGAGTGGCAGCAAAAAACAATACAAAGCTGCAAGGGTCATCGAGCGCATCTCTGTATATTGCTTTGCTGTGATGGAACACGGAACTCCGAAAGCAGAGCCACTTTTTGTGCCAGAACGGCAGCAGCCACCATACGACCGAACCAGTTTCATTCAGATCAAGCTCGCTTGGGCACAAAAATGCATACGCAGGCCATACTGTACTTTCTTTCCAGACCAGAAAGCGAGTCAAGGCTCAGATAGCAAACATACCACGAGTCGAGTTTAACAAGGCGAGTGATTTGCTAGCTTTTGTTAGCACGCGCGCAAAAGCACGCGGGCATTAGGCGAATGAAAATCCCTTATCGAGTCGATGCAAAAGCCTGAAAATTTGAGCGTTGACTGGGCTGATGCCTCGACGCTCTCAAAAAGAAGCTAACAAGCAAACAAGCGCCTTCTTTGCAGCTTGACATAGGCTAAGGGTCTTGTTTTGCCGTCCCTCACACTCTCTAACTGGCTTGATCAAGATGCTGCTGCTTGCTCTTTGCAGACGGCGTTCTATACGAATGATGGACCGGTCAACTGTAGGTATCCACTTGCCTCGCTTCGCCTCACCTCGCCTCACCTCACCTCACCTCACTTGGGCCCCTTTGTGCTCGCTTGTTTGCACACAACACACTGCTTGGGCGGTCTTTCGAGCTCAACAAGGCCTGTTGTTCATTATTGATTCCCCCTTTTGGTCCTTTTCTCGGAATTTCACTTCCAGTCTTTCGGGTTGTCCACTGCGATTGGTCATTCGTCGGAGAATGAGGCGTACCTCTGTATGACTGCTTCAAAATGCAGTTAGCGGTGCTTCTCTGCTGGGATGTAACGCCTTCCGATTTTTTTTTGGTTTCCGTCTCAATTTTGTATAAATTGATTTCGACCGAAATAAGAGAAAAAGGAGAATTGGCGCTCAGGCTGCGCTTTGACCGCTTTTCTGCTTGCGAGCCAAAAGAAAGCGCCATTTTGCGCGTGTGCGTGTGCGTGTGTATTTGTGTGCTTTTGCTGTCTCTGCGTGCGTTTGTGTGTCTCTCTGATCGTCTGCTGCTGACTTGCTGCTGCGTTATTACTGTGTTGTGGTGCCTTTGTCTCGAGAGAGCGGCGGCAGCATTTTTTGATGCTCAGCCTCGCTTCGCTTCGCATACTCTCTCGCTCTCTCACTCTCTCTCCTCCCTTGCTCTGTGCTCTGACGCTGGCTCTGTTGCTCTTGCAATCTCGCCGTCGCCGTTCTTTGATCTGAGCTTTTAGACTCGGTTTTGCCTGTCAACCGCATCTCTACTGTTGGCTTTGGCGCTCTGGCGAACCCTTGCTTTCTTTGACGATTAGCGCTCTAATCTCGACTCCATCAACACCTTTCCATCTTGACTTGCTACTCCTACTTTCGACATCCCTCCCTTTGCTGTTCTCCCCCGCACCGCCGCGTGTCGTCGCTCTTGGCTCACTACGTCGACTTCCGACAACCATCTCGTCGGCACCGAGCATCTGGATCGCTATCGGTCGTATCACATCAAACAGTCCCGGATCGACTGCTCCACACTTCTTTCAAGGGTTGCAACAACACGTCGGTGCATTCGTTCGGCAGACAGCAGATTTTCTCGACACCGTCGTATCACCGTCTGACCTTATCATCCAAGCCACTTCATTAACGATAATCGCAAGCGCACGTCACCTTTCAATTTTCGCAAAGCCGTTCCATTTCTTCCAACCTTGAGCATCAGCTTTTCGAAGTCGGCTCAGCTCTTTCCGCCTTCCCTGGACCTCACGAGCTGCTCTGGCTAGCATCTCTCCCACCGTCATCTCGCGATTTTCGACTCACCGCGTCACCCACGCCATCGCTGCTACACTTCTTCTGCATTGTGTATTGTTTCGCCAGCCTCGCTCCCAAAGAGAGATGCCATTGCTCGCCCTTCGCTGAACCACGTCTCGACTCAGCATCAAGCCTTGTATCAACAAGTCACGCTACGCTCTTCTTACTCCAAAGCGTCGACTTTTTTCACTCCTGCTCAGTCTTCCTCTTTACCGGACACGAGCTCTCCACATTGCATCGCTCGCTATTCGCTCTAATACACGCATCTTTCCTGGCTTCTCTTGAGTCGCATATCGCCATCTAGAGTCCGTCGATCATCGCTATCGACCAGCTCACACATACACACATCATGGCGGCCACGCTCAATGCCACATCGGCTCTGCCGAACCAGGGCGCATTCATGTCGCGCACCACCTCATCGCCGCTCCCGGATCTTGCTGCCCTCCCAAGCGATTTCCTCGATCACCTCCTGCTCATCACACAGACCCTGGTCAACTCCAGACCACCGCCTGCCGTGCTTCGTGCCATGTCGAGCGACCCTACACGACACACGAATGGCGATCATGGTAAGTCCCCAGATTTCTGCCGATCTCTCCCCCAAGTTTTGGCTACATTTTGCTCTCTTGAAGCATTGCTGACCTTGACATTTTTTTTTTCACTCGCTCCTTCGTCTTCTGCTCTCGATGATTCAGCCGATACAAATGGCAAGGAGCTAGCAGATGATGTCGCCTCGATCGACCTGGACAACCCAAAACATTCAGTCGAGGGCACCGTCAGTCTGCCTCTGCCTCAATTCAACTCTGAACTCAGCGACGAACGCACAAAAGCTATTGAAGCCAACCTCAGCAGACTCGCAGAGAGGCTGTGGAAAGCTGAAGACCATCTCGAAGTGGTCGCACGCAGCCAAGAGATTGTGCGCACGCCAGGCGCCGAGGAGAACCCGCTCGATCAAGTACACAAGGATGGACGCAATCTTTTCTTTGGCAAGCCATTCCCTTACCCACTCTCGCACGCTCAACCTCAAAGCTCCAACTATCCGCTCAGCTATCCACTCGGCATGGGTCTCAATGGACCCGTACTGCTTGGCGGCCAAGTTTCACGTACCGACGACCCCATCGCTTCCTTCGAACGCTACAATGACGAGAGCGGCCTCTCCGCACAGGAGGAGCTGCGTTTGCTCAAAGCCCAAGTCCAGGATATCGCCCGCGTCTGCAAAGCTGTCGCCTTTGGAGATCTCACTCAACATATCACCGTCCCCGTACAAGGTCATGTCATGGTCGAACTCAAGGATATCATCAACCAGATGGTCGATCGTCTCTCGCATTTCGCCGCCGAAGTCACTCGCGTCTCTCTCGAGGTAGGAACCCAAGGCAAGCTCGGCGGTCAAGCCGAGGTGCACGGCGTAGAAGGAACATGGAAAGAGCTCAAGGACGTCGTCAACCGCCTCGCTGCCAACCTCACCAACCAGGTACGAGGTGTTGCACTTGTTACAAAGGCCGTCGCCCGTGGTGACTTGTCCCAAAAGATCGAGGTCGAAGCCGATGGTGAGATTCTCGAACTCAAGGTGACCATCAATGTCATGGTGGACCAGCTTCGTCACTTCTCCACCGAAGTCACACGTGTATCGCGCGAAGTAGGCAGCAAGGGTCAACTTGGAGGTCAAGCCAATGTACCAGGCGTTCAAGGTGTTTGGAAGGAGCTCACCGACAATGTCAACCGCATGTGCTCCAACCTTACGGGACAGGTGCGCTCCATCGGTATGGTCACCACGGCTGTCGCAAAGGGAGATCTTACCAAGACCATCGACATTGACGCAGAGGGAGAGATGGCGCAACTCAAAGACACAGTCAACTCGATGGTGGGTCAGCTTCGTATCTTTGCCAGTGAAGTCATTCGCATGTCAATGGAAGTCGGTACCTACGGTAAACTTGGTGGTCAGGCACACGTGCCCAACGTCGAAGGCACCTGGAAGGACTTAACCGAGAATGTCAACAAGATGGCTGACAATCTCACGTCGCAAGTACGAGAGATTGCTCGTGTCACCAAGTGTGTAGCCGAAGGTGTGCTCACCGAATTCATCAATGTCGACGTCAAGGGCGAGATCCTCGACCTCAAGCTCACGGTCAACAACATGGTTCGACAACTCAAGACGCTTTCCGACGAGATCATCCGTGTCTCCGTCGAGGTAGGCACAGAAGGTCGTCTCGGAGGCCAGGCCAAGGTCAATGATGTCAAGGGTCAGTGGCAAGTGTTGACGGAACGTGTCAACATGATGGCCAGCAACTTGACCACACAGGTACGATCGATCGCTACCGTCACCACAGCTGTTGCACGCGGTGATCTCAGCAAGACCATCAACGTCGAGGTTCGCGGCGAATTCTTGGACCTCAAGCTGACCGTCAACAACATGGTGGAATCCTTGCGAACCTTCTCCTTCGAGGTAACGCGAGTCGCCAAGGAGGTCGGTACCGAAGGCAAGCTCGGTGGACGTGCTACCGTACTCGGTGTCGGTGGAACCTGGAAGGATCTCACCGACTCGGTCAACACCATGGCTGCCAACTTGACGCTGCAGGTACGAGCCATTGCTCACGCCACTACAGCCGTAGCACGTGGTGATCTTACGCAAAAGGTCACCATCCCCGTGTCAGGAGAGATGCTCGACCTCGTCAACACCATCAACAACATGATTGACCAGCTCAGCTTCTTCGCCTCCGAAGTGACACGAGTCGCTCGCGAGGTAGGAACTGAGGGTAAGCTGGGTGTGCAAGCGCAAAAGAAGGACATCGAGGGAACCTGGGGCGAGATCACGGACAACGTCAACATCATGGCCAACAACCTCACATCGCAAGTGCGTGCCTTTGCGCAGATCACAGCCGCGGCCACCGACGGTGACTTTACCCGCTTCGTCACGGTCGAAGCTTCAGGTGAGATGGACTCGCTCAAAACCAAGATCAACCAGATGGTATACAGTCTCCGCGACAGTATTCAGAAGAACACCGCCGCCAGGGAGGCTGCCGAGTTGGCCAACAGATCCAAGTCCGAGTTCTTGGCCAACATGTCGCACGAGATCCGTACACCCATGAACGGTATCATTGGTATGACTGCCTTGACGCTCGAGACCGAGCTGTCGCGCTCGCAGCGTGAGAACTTGGTCACCGTTTCGACACTGGCAGGCAACTTACTTGCCATCATCGACGACATCCTCGATATCTCCAAGATCGAAGCCGGTCGCATGAATGTCGAAGAGATTCCCTTCTCACTGCGTGGAATCGTTTTCAGTGTTCTCAAGACGCTGTCGGTCCGAGCAACACAAAAGAAGCTCAACCTCATGTACGAGGTGGCTCCCGACTGTCCCGATCCGCTCATTGGCGACGCTCTCCGACTCAAGCAGATCATCACCAATCTCATCGGTAATGCAGTCAAGTTCACCGACGCCGGTGGCCGTGTCGCGCTCAAGTGCAAGCTCTCTAAGATGGTCAACAGCAATGAGGCCATGCTCGAATTCTGCGCTTCGGATTCGGGTATCGGTATCAAGCAAGACAAGCTCGACGTCATCTTCGATACCTTCTGCCAAGCTGATGGGTCAACGACACGCAAGTATGGAGGTACGGGTCTGGGGCTGTCCATCTCGCGACGACTCGTCAATCTGATGGGTGGTGATCTCTGGGTGCGCAGCAACTACGGCAAGGGCTCCGACTTCTTCTTCACCATGGTGGTCAAGCTCGATCAGATCACGCCGGATCAAGTCAAGGAGAAGATCCGCCCGTACAACGGACGCAATATCTTCTACCTCGACACGCTGCACGATCAGACCGGTGTCCAGGCTATGATCGAGGATCTGGGTTTGAAACCGTTCACCGTCCATACCGTCGAGGAGGCATCGAATCGCAAGCGTGGTATGCCTCGCATCGACGCCATCATTGCAGACTCGCTGGCTGTCGTGGAGGATCTACGCAACGTCGAGCACCTGCGCTACATCCCCATCAACCTGGTTTCGCCCGCTCAACTCACTCTCAACCTGACGTACTGCCTAGACCACGGTATCAGCTCCTACATCAACACGCCGACCTCCGTCGCCGACTTGTACTACGCACTGCTCCCCTCGCTCGAGTCTTCTGCAGCTACACCCACCGAAGGCTCCAACGAAGTGACGTACGATATTTTGTTGGCCGAAGACAACGTCGTCAACCAGAAACTCGCCTGCAAGATCCTCACGAACCAAGGCCACAAAGTCGACATTGTCGACAACGGCCATCTGGCACTCATGGCGGTCAAAAAGCGACAATACGACATCATCCTCATGGACGTCAGCATGCCCGTCATGGGAGGTATCGAAGCAACAATGGCCATTCGAGAATTCGAAAAGACACTGGGAGACGATCAAGTCCCCATTGTCGCATTAACTGCACACGCCATGTTGGGCGACAAGGAGAAATGTCTCCAGGCAGGAATGTCGGCTTATGTCAGCAAACCTATTCGCAGGGTCGAGTTGATCAGTACACTCCACTCGCTACTGAGTCAGAAAAAGAGTACAGAGAAGCGAGCCTAGCGGATGCAAGGCGCCGGAAGAGGCGTCTATCTGCACCGCGTTAACTCATCCCTTGTATTCCGTTGACCCCACGCTCGATGCTATCTTTGTTTTACACTTGGTTTCCCTTTGTCTCCTTTAGGTTCCCTTTATATCACGCAACGTTCTTATATAGTATTGTCATTTTGCTTTGATTGATTCGCTGTGCTGCCGTCTACAGTGGTTCGTCGTGCGTTTGTTTGCAGTATGATCGCCAAACGCGGTTGTGGTTATGCGCTGTGCTGCCTCCTTCAATCCTTTGGTGTACTTTAGTA
>JAXQGJ010000058.1:0-37706 GCA_037039655.1 Pseudozyma sp. M118-08B | reverse complement strand
ATTGAATAAAGGTCCACATGGAAATCGCCCTAACGCGCAGGCTCAGCCACCGTCGTCCGTGTGTGTGTGAGTGTGTGCGTGCGTGAGAGTGGGGCTGAGCCAGAGAAGCACAATCCGCACTCAGAGACTGTAATCTGCGGAGCAGACAGTGCAGCAAACAGCAGCAAACGCAGCAGCAATTGGCCAGTTGCCGTTTGACCTCTGCACCGGTCGAGCCACGTCTCAAGAAGATCTGGTCTGGCTTGCCCTCTGGCAGAAAGTGAGTGAGTGAGTGAGTTAGATTCTAGGCTGCAATTTCAATATTCAATTTCCGTCAAAATCAGAACAGTCTCAAACAAGGTGAACAGGAGCGTACGCTGCTGCTGGTGCTGCCGGTTTGTCGCCTTCCACGCAAGCAGCTTTTTCAAGAAGAATTGCTTGATCGCTGATTGTAGCTGGATCGGCTCCGATCTCGGTAGCGCAGGACCCTTCTCGCTGTCTCAAGATTTCAAGTGAGCTTGACAACCGACTTCCGCACTTGCATACCGCAGCTTTTGACTACCTTTCGCTACCATCCTCCACGACGCAAGCAACATCTTCTTCTCTAGGATTGGACGACAAGATGTCACGTCGAAGCCATGGGTCGAATTGGCAAGGTTCGCATAACCCTAATATGGCACCTCTGCCACCAAGACCGCGCGGTGGCATAGGCAGCTCCAACAATGCAGGCTACGGTCATCCCGGTCACTCGACTTCTCCTCACTCTGGGTACGGTGGTAGTCCGCATGTTCGCACATCCTCTCATGGTGACAGCCGCAGTCCGCTTCCGGACCATGCTTCATCCTCTGCTTCATCTTCTAGCGGACCAGAAGTAGCCACTCTACTATTCGTTGGTAGTATCTCGCCAGGCATCTCCGATACTTGGCTCACGAAACTTTTGGAAGCATGCGGTCATCTTCGCTCACTCAAGCGAGCATCCAAAGCATTCGGATTTGCCGAGTATGCCGATCCAGACTCGGTTCTGCGCGCAATCGAGGTGCTTCAAGGTCGAGAACTTCCTTCGATGGGTGCGGAAGCGTCGGCACCTCCTAAAAAGCTGTTGGTCAAGGCGGACGAAAAGACGAAAAAGTTTTTGGAAAAGTACGAAAGAACTCGAGTCGCTTCCTCCGATGACAGGTCGAGGCAGAATCGCGCGCTCTCCGCAGTCAAGGACATTGTGAGACAGATGTCGGATCCCAACGCTGAAGTCGAGACGGATCCTACCAAGCCAGGTTACGTTGTTCCCGATCATCTTAAAGATCTTCCACCCGAGGAGCTACCGGAAGATCAGCGAGCCACAGTGCTTGGCGAAATCGAACAGTTCAGGCAAGCGGCTGCTGCTCGCGACGCCGAAACAAGAAGACGCGAAGCCGAGTTCGAACGTCAAAGAGCGATCGAGCGCGCAAGAAGGGAGAATTTGCAAGCCTCTTCTTCTTCCTCAAGGAATGGTAGATCGGCAGATGACCCGCAAAGCTACCGCCGACCTGTCGATTTCCATTCGGCCAGCTCCTATGACGCAAAGCTTGATGCGGCTCGCGAGCCAGAAGAAGCCGACGAGATCGAGGAGAAGGAGCGTCAAGAACGCAAGAAAGCAACTACTCGTGCCGCTGCTGCCGATGCCGAGCGCGCTTATCTCGTTCGAGAGCGACAGAGGCTATCGCACTGGGAGAAGGAACAGGACAGAGTGCAAGCAGACACGGAAAAGTGGGAAAGAGAGGCAGTGTCACTGTTGAAACGATGGGAAGACTGGAGTGATGACAATGCAACGAGGAAGGAGCTCTTCTACACAGATCGGCAACGATGGCGTCAGTTCCGTGCTTCAGCAAGACGTAGAGAAGAGGAAGCAGACGAACGTGATCGAGCTCTCGAGGAGCAAGAAAAGGCAAAAGCTCAACAAGAGACCGAAACGTTCCTCGCACAGCAAGCTGCCGAGATGGCCAAGCTCACCGAGCAACAGCGCAAGTCAGGTGTTCTTCTTCAATCTGGCGGTGGAACTCTTGCACCTATCAAGCTCAACTTTACTGGCGGCGCCTCCAAAGTTATCGAGACTACTTCGTCTACGGAAGCAGATGCAGCCAATGGCGCAACAAAGACCAGCACTACGACGTTGCTCGGCGAAGCAGACGAAGACGAATCTACCAAGCGCACCGGCAGGCTCAAGCATATTCAGCTCGGCAGCAACATGACCGAAGAAGAGAAAGCGGCTAAGCTGGCCGAATTCGCCGGAACACTTCCTAGCGAAACGAGCGCGTTGTTCGAGCAATCACCAAAATGGGAATGGGTCGACGAAGCTCTGATCCAAAACAAGTACAGGCCTTGGGCAGATGCCGAGATCGAAGATAGCCTCGGAGAAAAAGTCGAAGAATTGGTCAACGTCATTATCGAAAGCTTGCAAGGAAAGTCAAGCGCCAGAGCTCTAGTGGAGCAGGTAGAACCTGTAAGTATCACCTTCTGCTCTTTTTAGAAAAGGGCAAACTTTTGAGTAGTGGTGATGAGATTACTGACGCCGTTTTGACCCCTCTTCCCGTATGTATACTTGGTGATGTTGCAGGTCCTGGCAGAAGAAGCCGAAGCATTCGTCGACAAGCTCTGGCGACTCGTCATTGTGGACTCTATGGCTGCGGCTGAAGGCATTCGCATCTGATACCGACCACGATACCTCGACTCCAAAAGCCAACGATAACGATTCTCAGTCCATAAAAGCTGCCCCTGACATTCAGATGAGTTCGCTCACTTTTCCCCAGCTTCCTACCATCCACGCTGCATCTGAAGATCTATCCTATAAAAAGTGGCTCTTGTATAACGAGTTGCGCTATCTCATCATGCTCATCTTTCTTGCCCTTTAGCGCATGCAAAACCCAGCCAACGCCAGCGATCAAGCCCTTTCCGGGGAGCGTCCTCTTGTGCCTAGTGAGTGTAGACCTTTTCGCGAGGCGACTTCTTTAGATGATGGTTGCTTTAACAACGATACAGAGACTTTGCCGCACCTTTGGATGTGGCCTGCGTGGTGAGTGTCATCTCATTCCTGTTGCAGTTGGGAACAACAAACACGTTGCATTGTGTAGCTCTAGCGTCTTTTCGAAGTGCAATCTGAAATGCAATGGTCTCGGTATTGCTCAGCATCGGCTATACCTTTAAGTACGAATTTCAGTCGGATGTGTGTGGGTCTCTTTGTGTCTGTCGGTGTTTGATGAGGGTATGTTTGGGTTGCATCTGTTGCTTTGTAGTCTCTGTGATGGTCGGTATGCTAAAGTGGTTGCGATCTGTTTTCTATACGCTCTTCCATTGTGACACGCCGAGAGATTTTACGCCGTCCCTTACCTGTTCTTGCTTTACTTCAACTTGTCAACCTTAGCTTCGACCAACTCGACCATTCTCCCAGCTTTATCCTTCACTCCTTCACCTACCTCCTTTACACCTCCGGCATCACCTGCGCTCTTCATACTCAAAAAAGTATTCCAAAAGATGCTGACTACATTGACGAACAACAACCTCTGCGTAGGGGGTACCAGTGCCATATTCAACCCTTGCACTGGGATCCAAAGACCCCAAGCAGTTTTGAGAGTTGGCCACCAATTATCCTGCACTTTCTTCTTGGCGTCGTTTACGCTTCCTCCATTCATCAATGTTGTTACCGAAAAGAAAAGTGCAATAAACGCTGGCGAAGCGATGCCTTGATCCAATGCGACTTTCGTAGCAATATTAGCGGCGGGTGAGGCGAATTTAACCTTCTCCAAAACACGACCAAACCAGATCGAAGCAAGGGGGGAAAAGACGGCTCCTCCGTAAAGTCCAAGTCGAAGCGTACGTGGAATATCGTGTCGAGATCCTCTTTTCTCTACAAGTTGCTGTGCGATCGTGTCACCCGTAGCGAAAAGAACTCCTCCGGTAAGACATTGTCTCGGAAAAGTAGACGATGTGGCAGCGATGAAGCGCGAAAATCCCGACATCTTGATCTATGTATAAACCCCCCTTCTATAGGTGGGTTGGAGATAAGAAAGGGTAAAGTCGTTGATGGTGGATGTATACGAAGAAGAACGGCGAGAGAGCAAAGACGAGATAACAAAATCCAAGCCCAAGAATCTTTGGTTGTAACTTACAACAGAAGAGCACGATGACGCACCGAAATTTCGCTTTCGTCGTCCGCCCTCCCGTCACGCTTTGACCTTCTCCCTTTTTTTCGTTCACCCGCTCTCGGCGAATTTAACGCAATTCCACCGTCATGTCGCCGACGAAGCGGGGGAAGATCCCCTCTTTAGTCCTACCACACCACTTTCACCGCTTTAAATCCTCATATTGCAGACACAAAACACCTCCATCCTCATCGCACCAACGCTCATTTGTGTGTCAAACTCTGTGTTCTATGCTTCTCGTGATAATGCTGTTATAAATCAGAATGTACATGTTCTGACAATCGCGTCTACTGCTGCCCTTGTGCACGCATCCCCTTCTCACTACTTCTGTGCGTTCTCAACTGACCCCCATTACTGGGCGTAGCAATCTCCGACCGAGTCGAGTTGTACACCGGTCGACCGCCATACGCTGCCCCACCACCACCGCCCCATCCTCCACCTACTGGCATCATCTGCGGGAAGACTTGGCCTCCATTCTGCTGGTAGAACATCTGCTGTTGCTGGGCTGCGGCATACATCTGCTGCTGTTGCTGCGGATGAATGGGCACAGCCGTCATATGTTGCTGATAGTACATCTGCTGCTGTTGCGGGAAAGTCGCGGTAATTGGCGAGGCAGCGGTAGAGTGGCTAGTAGCCATAGAGGTGACCGGTGGTGGAGGAGCCATCATCATTGACAGCATCGGCTGCGATGCGCCTTGTTGTTGGGCTGCAGAAGCAGAAGTAGCGTTGTTATCCATGAACGAAACGGAAGATTGACTGCGTTTGTGCGTGCTTCTCGTTCTTTCCCTCTGACCACTGGTCGATTTGCCATTGGTGCTTTCACTGGCTACCGCTGCTGGTGCTGGTGCTGTCGTTGCTGCGCTTGGCTGCATGAAAGCGGCCAATGGCGCCCCTCCCTGCTGCGCCGTATTCTGCACGACACCATTCCCATTGGCACCAACTCCACCGAATCCAGCCCCGATAGCACTCGCTGCTCTGCCGTAGTACTGCTGTTGATGTCTCTGCAACATCATCTGATAGTGCGCCTGCTGCGCCATCATAGGATTCGTCATCATCGCCATGTAGTTTCGCATGTATTGTTCCTGCATTTCAGCTTGGCCTTGCTGCACATTCAGCATCGAGAGATGCTGTGCGGAGAGATCAGGGTTGAAGTAAGGATGTGAGGGCGGAAGGTTGTGATCGCCAGGAGAGGCGCTGGCAGGGCGCTGAATGGGAGGAGATGCGGTAGCAGCAGGCAGAGGTGGGCTGGCGAGCGAGCTGCGAGACGACGAGGTGATAGCAGGTGACGCCGTTCGGAACGCGGGCGAAAGTGTCGATGCTCGAGCACCAGGTGAAGGGGCGAGCGAGCTGTCAGGACCGCCAGCAAGCTGACTCACAGAGGTATGCGAGGAGGTTCGATGGCTTGCTGGCGAAAGAGGCGGTCTCTCTGCTTTTGTGGACGCTTCCGGCGAATGGCCAGCTGCATTGCCGGGTTGCACTGTCAATGATGCTGCTCGAGGCGCCACGTTTGGCTGTGCGCCATTGCTGACAATCGTTGGGAGCTGAGAGACACTGCGACCTTGATCTGTGCTGCGTCGCACTCTCCCAGCCTGAGCAAAGGTGGACGGGTAGGCGTCCGTGGGCGATGTAGTTTCTGCAGCGGCTGACATCGACCGACGATGTTCAGAAAAGGCCGTGCTTGCGGGCTGATTCTCGATCTCGCCAATCACGTCGATCAACGTCCTCCGTCTGCCAGAGTTCTCTGGATACTTGGCAAGAACGCGAGCCGAGTCGAAGCCCTGACCCCGCGTTGCATTGACCGGTGAAGGACCATCCACTTCCGGCAAAGGCTTCTCGATTTGTTGATCCAAAGCGGCATTGGACCCGCCAAAGAAGCCCGAGAGAGTTCCAGCGGCAGCAGTGCGGACAGCTGCGAGTTGCTCGGTGTAGGACAGGGGCGAACCCGAAGGTCTGGATGCTGGAAAGGCGCCGTTGGTCGTTGCTGAGTTGACCTGAATGCTGGGTGATTCCAGGGCTTGGCCTACACGGCCAGAATCGAATGAAGATTGTGACAGCCTCTTCGAGTTTGTGACCAAGCCGGGCGGAAGGAGCTCGCTGCTAGACACTGCTCGGGCATTCGACGGCCTCTCCGAGACGAACAACTTGCCCAATTTAGCTCCAACTCGGTCGATGGACGAGGTGACCCTCTGTACGGCTTTTTGAATGTCGTCTGTGACCTGGTCCAGAGTCTGGCTTGCATCGATGGTGACCCACCTACCGCCATGTGACTTGACGTCAGCCGAAACTTTCGTGAATGCGTCACGCACCTTTGCCTGAAACTCGAGCTTCTCATATCTCTCTTCTCCGAATCCTCCTCTAGCAGCGGCAGTCTGGGCATCGAGATCGAGGAACATGGTGAGATCTGGCAGTGGAAGTCCCACATCAGGATTGCGGCACCAATCGTACGACAGACCCTTGGCGACGGAGTATGCGATACCTGAGAAAGCGTACCGATCGCAGACGATACTTTCGCCTGCTTCGAGCGTCTTTTTGATCGAGGCCACACACTCCCATCGATTGGCAGAGAAGAGAAGGTGAATAGCTTGGTCGTCCAGGTCGCTAGTCTGAGCCAGGTACGAGTTGATCATCTGACCGATGGCTGTCGTGCGTTCTGGGAACTTGATGGCTTTGGCCTGGAGGTGCTCGGCGAGTCTTTCGACTTGCGTGCTTTTGCCAGCACGGTCAAGACCTTCTACGACGATGAAGAAGCCGCGTTTACGTCGTTGTGGCTCATCAAGAAGTACGGATGCGGCAGAGGGCAATGTGACAGGATCGACGCTCTTGCGTCGGTCATGATCGACAACTCGAGGTACGCGTTGTTGCTGTGTCTGTGCGAGCACGGCTTCCATGGCGGCAAGGTCTTGCGAAGGTGTCCTGGATCTCGCTGGTCTCGACAATATCGCCGAACCGCCTTGTATCGTATCGATGGTGGGCACATTGCCGCTTTCACTTCTCTGCCTTGCAGCTTGACGGAATTTTGCGGCTGAGATGCTGGCAGGTTTGGCATTAGCAACAGGGCTGACAGACTGCGCTCTGCCCCCGTCAGGAAGCTTGGGACGTGTCGCATTGTCAAAAGCAGGGACAGCGCTGGATTCGTCCAAGTATCTTGGCTCGGGAAGTTCTTCGCCGGGCGTGACGTACTCATCTATCGAAATGATGCTCTGCACTCTAGAATGAGCATGTGCGCTGCGATCATCGGGAGTGGAGACATCGCTAGTGGATCGTACGTTGCGGAAGGAATGCAAATTGAAGCTGCCGTTGACAGGGTCTACACTGGGACTGGCTGAAGGAGATTGTGCGCGTGAGTTGGAAGCCGAGCCGAGATTGAGATACGGATCTGAGGTTCTACGGCTGGTAGTCGCATTGAGACCGCTGCTGAATCTCCGTGTCTTGGTCGTGGATGGCGGGTAGTGTGAGCGAGGGCTGAGTGCGTCCTGATTGGAGTTCACTACTGTTGTGTTGATTGCCGGAAGGAGTGGTACCGGGTCTTGGCGAGGTGCTGATAATGATATTCTAGGAGCTGGTTCCGGGATCGTTGGCGTGTCGCGAGTGGAGAGCCGACTGTCAGGTCTTTGCACCTCCACGGCTGGGGAGGGTTGATGCGATGAATGGAATGAAGTTGTACTGCGATTTGGAGCTTTACGAACTACTTCGAAAGAAGGAGGAGGCTTCTTGGTCGACTTGAATGCGTCTAGCAATCTTGACGTCCTCTTTGGTGACTTAATGTCCGTCGAGCTATCCGCTTGTTCGCTGCCGCCTAGGGAGGTTCTGGCTTGACGCGAAGACTGACCGAAAGGCTTAAAACGGGAGAATGTGCTGCTGCTTGGGATAGTATCGGAATGGGAGGGTGCATCCTGGTCTCCCTTTCGGAGCGAAAGCGTCGAGCCAAAGTTCTTGATCCTCATAAGGTCGGACGACATCTTTCGTCTTGGGCTTCGATCCATGTTGTCGTCGGTAGCTGCCTGAGCTGAAGGTGTCCTGAAGCTTGACATGTGGGCTTCGAGATTCTACCCGTTCCGAATTGATATCAGTAGAGAAGATCCGAATTGTCCGTTCCGTTCCGTGCGGGCAGCGCCCAGTTACGATCTTGGTACCATCTCGAGCGATGTGGTGATGTGAGGTGAGCGAATGATGATGGGTGTTGGAAGAAGAAGAAGAAGAGGAGGAGGAAGCGTAGGCGAACGTTGTTCGGCTCAGTTTGAAACTGACTTTGGCTTTTGTCGCGATCGCGAGTTGCCTTTGGCAGCAAATTGTCACTTTAAAGCAGCTGCTCTCTTTGATTTTTGTGCGTGTATGCACGTCGCAGATTGTCCGAAGACAGGATCGACCCTTGTCAGTCACACTGTCTCGGTCAGTCGCTTGCTCTGCCTCACAACGTCACTCTTACATTCGGAACGAGCGAGCCAAGTCTTTGAGGCTTGCTTTCTTGCTTGCCGAGGCTCATTCGCTCCTCTCGGTTGATTCTGGCCCCTTTCGAATTCAAGCTTCAAATGTCAAATTCAGGGTCTGAGCCTTCTCGAGCCAAAGTCGCGTCACTTCTGTCAGTCACTAGGTCACAGTGCGCTCTCACTCTTCTGGAATCTCGGCTGTTGCACTTCACCAACTTGGTGCGGGGCGAGGACGAGAGAGGCTTGAACGCGTCTGCTGATTTGGTGCCTGTCCCGCGTGGTCTCAGTCCGGAAGTCAGTCAGCTAGGAGATCCGTGCGAGAAATTGTTCTTGAGAAAGTGGAGAAACTCAGCTTAACCTTAACCTGGGAATCCATCTATCAACCTCGGACATTCTTGAAAGCTTCTTGCTTACCATCATTGGCTTCCCGCATACAAGCGGAGCATCACTTTTGATCGCTTGACCAAGATGCCTCCTGTCAAAGCAGAACCAGGCTCAGCTTCTGCTGCCGGTATCAAATCGGAGAATGGCAGAAGCACAGCACAACGACCACGCCCTGCCAACGGCAACGCTCGTGGCAACAACCTCAAGGCTGAAGAGGACAAAAAGGATCTGCCACCACCTCCACCCACCACATATCGAGACATTCCTCTGCTCTCTACCAACAGCGGAGAGTGGCTCACTCATCTCATGAAGTTTGCCCATCATGCCCGCGTCGATCCCAATGACGCTGCCCAGTTTATTCCACCGCTCAAGCTCAATCGCAAGAACCCGCCCAGACTCAAGCTGCCTCGTCCCAGCCCAGGGGATCCTATCACCGACAAGTACAATAGACCAATGATGGGAAAAGACGGTCAGCCGCTCACATGGCCGGGACCAGAAGACGATCTGCAGCGCATTGAAGAGGTCATCAAGAAGGAAATCGTACCTAAAGGTCCTGGCGCAGACCAGAGTCTCATCGCACCAGGTGGAAGCGCTCGTCCACCCAAAAGCAAGCTCTTCAAGAAGAAGGTCCGAGAGATCCACAAAGCTGCTGACAGTGCACGAAGGACCATGAAGGAAGAACACTTCCCTTGGGTGCTTGAAGACTTTGAAACCTCGGAAGAGTGGGAGAGCATTCGTACGCCTATCCCAACTGGTGCCCGTGCGCTTCAAGATCACATCGATGAGCTCAAAGGCAAGCAGAAGGGCAGCAATACTGATGCCAGTGGCGATGTCAAGATGCAAGGCTCCACCAGCCCAGTCAAATCAGAAAACGGCATCAAATCGGAATCGGCCGCATCCGCCTCTTCTTCGGCTTCTACATCGCATGCCCCCTGGATTGGCAAGCTCGAGGGAGACTCAAGCTCCGAAGCCTCTTCTCTTCACGTTCTTTTCGTGTTTGACGAGCGCGATGCCGGTGGATTCAAGGTGGTTCCCGTCTCGCGAATGTACAAGTTCCTGCAAAAGCCCAAGCACTCGACCATGACCAATGAGCAGGTCGAGCTCGAGTACCAAAAGTATCAAAAGACCAAAGAAATGGACCGATGGGCTCTCCGCAACAAACCTGTCTCTGCGGGAACCTCGGTCTCGAAACAGGAAGACAGCGCAGCTTGGCGCAACTGGCCGCAGGTCAATCGTCTCTCGCTGCCCACTGGTATGTCGTTCGGCGCGGGCCGTCGCCGCAACCTCATGGCTGTTCATGGAGGCGAGCTCTTGCGCGACGATGAAGACGACGATGCGGGTCGATCTAGGAGGAGGAAGCGAGAGGACAGCCCGGGTGCTGGCTACGACGAGCTCGACTTCCAGGAAGAGTTTGCGGATGACGAAGAGATCCACGATCCCGAAGCCGATGTCGCCGAAGACGAAGAAGCAAAGGAGCTGGAAGAGCGTCTCAAGCGCGAGATGGCTCGTGCCAACCAGTTTGGTGATGAAGACGACGCTGCCGAAGAGGCAGATGCACCTGAGGACGAGGATCAAATGCTGACGGGAACGGGTAAGCAGATGATGAAGATCATGCGAGCGCTTGCGAAGCGTGAAGGTAACGAAGTATACGAGAAGGATGACGATGGACGCAATCCTTACGCCACCGACGAGTCGGATGAAGATGAAGAGTCGTACGTAGCCAACCCGGAGAAGGCCATCCAGCTCGCACGCGAGGAGCGAGAGCGCAAAGAGAAGGAAGCAGCCAAGACTAAAGGCAAAGTTACCCCCGGTACTGTCTCTGGATCCAACACGCCTACCGATCGTCAAGAGAAGAAGCCCGTCACGCTTGGTGCCTCTTCCGGATCGAGTTCGCAGACCGCGCAACGACCCGGTGCCGGCCATGTCAGTCTTGCTCAACGTGCTACGAGTCCAACACGCGGCGCTTCCAAGATTGGAAGCAAGCAAGCCAGTCGATCTTCCAGCCCAAGTCTCGCTCGTAGCGCCAGTCCCGGCCGTGCCGAGTCACCTCCTCTTGCCTCGGAAGCATCCGCTGGTGGGGCTTCTGCTGGGCTTAAGCGTCGAGCCGACTCGCCCGCTACCCCAAGCACAACCGCAGCTGGCACGAGTAGCAGCGGCAATCGACCCGAAGCCAAGCGTGTCAAGACGGGCGCAAGTGGTTCAAGAGCAGGATCGCCAGGTGGCTCTCCACCGGGTTCCAAACAAGGTTCCCGCGCTGGCAGTCCAGGTGCTCCACGTGTACCGGCTAACGCCGTCGAGGCCGAGATTATCCAGTTGATCAGGGACGGAAAGATTGCCAACACGAGCGAGTTGGTACAGCACTTCAGGAAGAGGTTGAAGAGTGAACCTCATATCAAGGATCAATTGAGTGCGGCAGTGAGGAAGGTAGCGGTGATGGATAAGGCGACCAATCGGTTGAAGCTCAAGGATGGATTCTGAGGCCGTCTTCGCTGTGTTGCCTTCGCTGTGTATATCGACATTAGCATCTGCATTTACGTCAATGTCAAGCTCATTGATCATCGTTCGAAAGTGTGTGCCTGTGTTCGAGTGATCTTCGTCAACAGGGTTCAGCTTGTCAGATGTCAAAGGTGTAACAAATTGCGACTGAAACGCCTGAGAAGCAATATGACAATTTCGTTTGCAGCTAAAAGTGCACGCCGGACTGTGTCAGATTGGCGCTGGAAGTCCGAGGTTCGTCGAGCTTGGCTTGTTCGAATTGAGCCGAAGCGGCATTTGCGATTTCACAGATCAATCCTACGAGTATTTGAAGACAGATCATATCTGTCTATGTCAGGATCGCAGACTATGGCTCGAAGGAATTTCCATAGCAACGATAACGATGATCCGGCTATGAGGACCGGAACGGAACGAAAGAAGAATCGACTTGGCACATACATCAGCCTTCGAAGGGAATGATCGCGTAGACTTTTGCCGTTGCTTTTCCTGAGATCAGAAGGAGCATTTTGTCAAAAAGAAGATGCCATGTTGGCTGATGGGCGGGGATTTTTGGATTTCAAGCAGCGCGGAAATCAGAAAGACGGATGCACGCCAAAAGCACACATCGTACTGCGGGATTTCGATCTCCGATGCTTCTCTGTGTCGCACGGCGTGCGACCAACTAACAGGCACTTCAGCATCGATCGGACATTATTGCTATTCTCTTCATGGAGCAGGAAGGCTGGAGTGTTGACTTGCTAAGGGCCCGATCAACAGCCTGCGTTAGTGAGCGAGACAAGAGGGGGACACGGAGAAGCCAGGCCGATGAGGGTCGCTGTTGCAATTCGAGCTGGTGTTTGTCAGGAAGGACGAAGTTAGCCGCTGCACAAGGAACTCCGGCGATTTCCAAAGCCTTTCGACGTTTGAAAGACGACGCGTGCTTGCTGGCAGCTCAGCACAGAAAAAAGGGGAAAAGAGCGAGAGAGGACCCTTACTTGGTTTTGAAACCTCGCTTCTGACACCGAAAAGACGGAATTTGCTTGCAATTGCACAGTTCACAATGCCAGCCAACGGAATTTGTGAGTCCAACACTCACCGCTTAGACCCTTTCTCAATCGAAATTCAAACCATGATCAGATTCCATCTTTGAAGCTAAATGATCAACTTTCGTCAACAGAACTACCTTTGATATCACAAGCTCGACAGCACTTACCATAGACCTTCGCCAGAATCTTATCAGAGCCTGGAGACAACCGTTCGAGGAGGCATTGCACAGAGTCGAAGATTGCATCTCATCCGAGGAAGAGGTGGCAGTTCGCAGATCGTAGCCCACCGTAACGCCCGCCTGCTTGCTTTTGGATATCAATTTGAAACTAAAAAGAAAAGGAAAAGAAAGGGGCCAAGGGAAGCCAGCCTTTCTCGCTCGCTTCGCTTCCCTTTGAAATCCAACGTCTACCAGAGAGAAAATGATGTGTCTTCAATTTGCCGGACATCGAACAAAGCCAGCAGCAGCAGCAGCGACGCAAAAATAAATCGAAATTTCACGCAAGCACGCATGATCCCGGCGCTGTGCTCTGGCGCATTGGTGTGCGTGTGTAACTTTTCATAAAAAAAAAAAGGAATGAAATTCGACAGACTCCCTTGGAGCGCCCCTGACACAAAGCATCGCTGTACTGCACTCTGAGATCTGAAAATTGCACTGCACGGCACTGCCAAATTGTGCCCTTTTTGGTGTGTCTGTGTGTGTGTGACATTCCTGTTCGCCTGAGCAAGCAGCCAAAAGTGAGGTTTCCGATCTGGCCAGCCAATTCTGAGTTCTTGTGTGTGCTTCTCTCAGCCGTGCAGCGTTCCGGTCGATGCTGGCTAGCAGATCCAGAATCAGGAGCAGCAGCAGCACCAAGCGGCAGCACTTGACCAATTCACTCGCTCAGATCCCGACAACTTCATCTTTTGTCGCCTTCGCTGTTCGTTGTTGGCTTCTCACTTCCGCTTTCCAGCGATCCCTGCACTTCCTTCGCCATTCGATCGACTCGTTCGCCCCCACATACCATCATCAAAGGTGTTCGACGATCTCGTTTCGATTGACCACCATTCGAGGCAGGCTCACATCTTCGGACGGCAGCAACGGCTCGTAGTCTTTTGGCCCAACGGAGACTCGCATTTGCAGCAATCGAAAGAGAGGACAGCTTCGTGACATTCAAGGGGGATCTTTGATCCTCGCTCCATCTACATACGACTTCTTCATCCCCATCCGCATCGCCCGCTGGAAAGCCCAACACCCTCACAACTTGAACAGCGGCCGCGGCTTGTCTGCGTTTGGCCGTTGTTTCCATTTCCATCGACACCATGCCGGCAGCCAACCAAGCTCCCGAGGATGTTGCCAAGCTCTCGCAACTCTCCAACATCACTCCGGACACCATCTTCTCTGTTCTTCGTGATAGATTCTATTCTGGATTGCCGTACACTGCTCTTTCAGACTCTATCCTCATCTCGGTCAACCCTTATGCTTCCACTGGAAACCGCAACAGCGATGATACCTTGCGCGAATACACAAGAGAGTACCGAGAGACCAACAAGCAGCTTCGTGGCGCTGCGCTGCCGCCCCACATCTTTGGTCAGGCCTGCAATGCCTACTTTTACATGCGTCGAACTGGTCAGGACCAGAGCTTGCTCATGGCGTAAGTATTCAACCCAGTCATTGCAATGATGATCTTGTCACTTGCATGCAACAAGCCTGTGCCAACTTGAAAGCATACTGACTATCTGCATGTTATCTTTCTGACTTATTATCAACAGTGGTGACACCTCCAGCGGTAAGAGCGAAGTCCGTCGTCTGGCCATCCGTGCCTTGATCGATCTCAGTGTAGCAGCACCAGGCAAGAAAGGCTCCAAGCTCGGCGTTCAAGTTCCTTCAGCAGAGTACATTCTCGAAGCCCTCGGCAACTCTCGTACCCTCGAGAACAGCAATGCATCCCGTTTCGGCAAGTACACGGAGCTCCAGTTCTCCGACTCGGGCAAGCTCGTTGGTGCCAAGACCCTGGACTACTACCTCGAGAAGAATCGTGTCGTCAGTGCCGCTTCCAGCGAGCGCAACTTCCACATCTTCCACTACATGGTAGCAGGTGCATCGGAAGAAGAGAAGCAGTACCTTGGCATTAGCGATGCCGCCTCCTTCCGTTACCTCGGCCAGGCCTCGCGCAACCGTGACAGCGAGGATGCAGCCAAATTCAACCGTCTCAAGCTGGCATTCAAGAACGTCGGCTTCTCGAAACGACACGTCGCTTCCATCTGCCAGGTGCTTGCCGCCATCTTGCATCTCGGCAACATCGAATTCCACTACGACAGGCAACGAACCCAGGACTCGGCTACCGTTCGCAACCCAGAAGTACTTGACACCGTTGCTGAATACCTTGGCATTTCCTCCAAGTCGCTCGAGGAGGCGCTCACATACAAGACAAAGTTGATCCGCAACGAGGTCTGCACCATTCTTCTCGATGCCGATGGAGCGTCAGATCACCGTGACGACCTCGCCAAGTCGCTTTACTCGCTCCTTTTCGCTTGGGTCAACGAGAGTCTCAACGAGAAGCTCTGCCGCGACGATTTCGACACCTTCATCGGCCTTCTCGACCTGCCAGGCTTCCAGAACCTCTCCAAGGGCAACTCGATCGACCAATTTTGCGTCAACTTTGCTTGCGAGAACTTGCATCGATTCATGCTTCGCAGTGTCTTCGAAAAGCGCCGTGACGAGTTTGCCGACGAAGGCATCAACCACCTCTCGCCCGAGATCCCATACTTTGACAATGCCGAGACGCTCCGTCTCATGACCAATCAGCCAGGTGGTCTCATTCACATCATGGACGACCAGGCTCGCAGGATGCCGAAGAAGAATGACCAGACCATGATCGAGGCCTTTGGCAAGCGATGGGGCAACCACCCTTCCTTCAAAGTGGGCCCTGCCGATCGCAGCGGTTTCTCCAGCTTCACCATCAGCCACTACAACACTGCCGTCACCTACACCAGCGAGAATCTCCTCGAGAACAACAGCGAGGTTGTCAGCCCCGACTTTGTCTCGCTTCTTCGTGGCAGCCAGCAAGAGGCCGGCAAGCTCGGCGCAGACCCTAATGCTGCTCCCGGCTCTACCATTCCTTTCATCCGTGGCATTTTCAACACCAACGTGCTCAAGACACAGTCGCATCCCAAGAACGAGCAGACCATTGTTGCAGCACAGCAGTCGGTCAGGCCCATGCGTGCACCCTCTACACGCAGACCCAACCGCGCCAACACTGTCAAGCGAAGCAATACGGCCAAGAAGGGCAACAACGATGACGACGAGTCCGACGACGATGCTGCCGATGCAGGCGACGCTTCGACCACCAAGAAGGCTGGTGTTCGCTGTGTGGCTGGCGAGTTCCGAGGTGCACTCGATTTGCTGCTGGAGACCCTGGAGGAAACCAAGACGTGGTTCACTCTTTGTGTTCGCCCAAACGACAACCAGCTGCCCAATCAGTTCGAGTCCAGGGTTGTCAAGCAGCAGATCACCACCCTTGGCCTTTCCGAGATGTCGCGCAAGCTTCTCAACGAGTACAGCGTCAGCATGACGTACGAAGAGTTCTGCGGACGCTACGCCGACATCCCGTCCCTGGAGGCGATTCAGATGCGAGGTGCCGTATCCGGTGAGGCCAAGCAGAAGTTCGCTTCTGCAAGAGAGGTCATGTCGTGGTCCGACGAAGAGGCGGCTTCTGGACGCGTCAAGGTCTTCCTCTCGCATGGTGCATTCCGCGAGCTTGAGGACGAACTCCGTGCCGCCGATTCCGAGGAAGTCAAGAACAACGAGAGGCGAGCTCAGCTTGATGCCGAAGCAGCTGCACGCAGCGAGTCTGATCCCTTCTCGCCTGTGGCCGTATTGACCGAGGACTTCCCCCGCAGTCGCAGCTACGACTTTGTTGGCGCCTACGGCGATCCTTTCAAGGAGCAGTCGTCTGCCGCTCTTCCTCTGGTCGGAAGTGGTGGACTGGACGGTGACGAGCTCGAAGAGGTCAAGAGCCAATACTCTGGCGTCTCTGGAACCCTCCCCCGACGCAGCTTCGGTGGACCTCTCAGCGGCGCTCCATCGGTGGTTGGAACGGAAGCGTATGCCCCTTCCCGCAACATGTTTGCCGATATGGGCAAGAATGGCTTAAACGAGAAGGCCGGTACCGCGGCTTTCACCGAAGAGCCGCTCGGCGAAGTGGCCGAGGAGATGGGTGTCACTTCCACTCGTCGCAAGTGGGTTGCCTTTACCTGGGCCGCCACCTTCTTCGTTCCCTCTTTCATTCTTCGTCGCTTCCAGTCGCTCAAGAGACCCGATGTCCGCATGGCATGGCGTGAAAAGCTTGCTATCAACATGATCATCTGGTTCATCTGCGGTTGCGCCGTCTTTGTTATTGTCGTCCTCGGAAACCTCATCTGCCCCAAACAGCACGTCTACAGCCCTAACGAGTTTGCCCAGCACAAGGGAGATTCGTCCTTCACTGCTATTCGCGGTGAAGTCTTCGACCTCAGCAAGTTCGTCACCAGCCACAAGACCGCAGTTCCTGTCGTTCCTACTAACTCCATCCTTGCCTATTCGGGTGAGGATGCTACGCCCATCTTCCCAGTCCAGGTCAATGCGCTTTGCAACGGTGTCGATGGCAATGTCAGCCCCTGGGTTCAGCTCTCCAACGACAACTCGACGGATCACAATGCACAGTACCACGACTTCCGGTCCTTCCACGTCGACGATCCACGCCCAGACTGGTACTACGAGACCATGTGGCTGCTTCGTTCCAATTACCGTGTCGGATTCATGGGCTACACTGGCGATCTCGTCCGCGACCTTTTGAGCGAGGGTCGCGCCGTTTCTATCTACCGAGGCGACATTTACGATGTGACCGATTACATCAAGCAAGGCAACCAGGGTGTGCTCAAGGCACCTGAAGGCTTCCAAGCTCCCGCCGGTACCAACCGCAAGTTCATGAGCGATGCCATCATCAGCCTCATCGCCCAGAACCCAGGCAAGGATATCACCAAGCAGCTCGACAACTTGCCCCTCGACCAGGACGTGCTGGATCGCCAACGAGTCTGTCTGCGTAACTTGTATTTCATCGGTAAGGTGGATCACCGCAACTCGCCACAGTGTCGATTCTCGCAGTACATTCTCTTGGCCTTGTCACTCTTCATGGTTGCCATTCTTGGATTCAAGTTCCTTGCTGCTCTTCAGTTTGGCCGCGCTCGCAAGCCAGAGGATCACGACAAGTTTGTGATCTGCCAGGTTCCTTGTTACACGGAAGGCGAGGAATCTATGCGCAAGACGCTGAACTCGCTTGCTGCTCTTAAGTACGACGACAAGCGCAAGTTGCTCTTTGTCATTTGCGACGGTATGATCGTCGGTTCCGGTAATGACAGGCCTACTCCACGAATTGTTCTCGATATCCTTGGCGCCGACCCGAACTTGGAGCCAGAGGCGCTCAGCTTCCTCTCGCTCGGTGAGGGTAGCAAGCAGCACAACATGGCCAAGATCTACAGCGGCCTCTATGAGCACCATGGACACGTCGTTCCCTACATTGTCGTCGTCAAGTGCGGTAAGCCTTCGGAGCGTTCGCGACCCGGAAACCGTGGTAAGCGCGACTCTCAGTTGGTACTTATGCGTTTCCTCAACAAGGTGCACTTCGGCTTGCCCATGAACCCGATGGAGCTCGAGATCTACCACCAGATCAAGAACGTTATCGGTGTCAACCCAAGCTTCTACGAATACATTTTGCAGGTCGATGCCGATACTGAGGTCGAAGCCATGTCGCTCAATCGCTTCATCTCGGCTTTCATCCGCGACAAGAAGGTCATTGGTCTCTGTGGTGAGACAGCCCTCTCCAATGCCAAGGCGAGCATCATCACCATGCTTCAGGTTTACGAGTACTACATTTCGCATTACTTGGCCAAGGCGTTCGAGAGTCTGTTCGGCTCAGTCACCTGTCTTCCTGGTTGTTTCTCCATGTTCCGAATCCGCACACCCGACACGCACCGACCTCTGTTCATCTCCTCCGCCATCGTCGAGGACTACGCCGAGAACCGCGTCGACACTTTGCACACCAAGAACTTGCTCCACCTCGGTGAGGATCGATACCTGACTACGCTCGTGCTCAAGCACTTTGGCAAGTACAAGACCATCTTTGTCCGCGACTGCAAGGCCTGGACTGTTGCCCCCGATGACTGGAAGGTGCTCCTCTCGCAGCGTCGACGATGGATCAACTCCACTGTTCACAACTTGGTCGAGCTCATCTTTACACCCGGTCTTTGCGGTTTCTGTCTCTTCTCGATGCGATTCATCGTGTTTATCGATTTGCTGTCGACGGTCATTGCGCCCGTCACGGTAGCGTATATTGCCTACTTGATCGTCCTGGTCGCGACCAACGCCGGTACGGTGCCTCTGACGGCGGCCATCATGCTGGCTGCTATCTACGGTTGTCAGGCTGTCATCTTCTTGCTCAACCGCAAGTTCGAGATGATTGGATGGATGATCATTTACATCGTCGGTATTCCGATCTGGTCGCTCTTCCTGCCACTCTACTCTTTCTGGCACATGGACGACTTCTCGTGGGGTAACACGCGTGTCGTTATGGGTGAGAAGGGTCAGAAGATGGTGCTCCATGAAGAAGGCACCTTCGACCCTGCTGAGATTCCTTTGCAGACTTGGACGGACTACGAGAACGAGCTTTGGGAACGCAATTCGGCACGATCCATTGGTTCGCTCATCGAGGCGGCTCGTGCCGAGAACAAGTCGCTCGGCTCGCGGGCTGGATCGCAGTACGCACCAAGTCTCTACGGTCAGCCGGTGATGCCCCACAACGGAAGCTTCGGTCACAGTCCTTCGCCATCCTACGGTGGTACGCCATCGCAGTTCGGTGCTTACACGCCTGGGCCGGGATCGCAGATTGGAGGCTACTTCCCTCAATCGGACCCCGCTCGTCAATCGACTTACAGCTTGGGCGGCATGCAGAGCGCATACGGTGCTCAGCCTATGTCAATGTACGGTCTTCCACCAAGTTCGACGTATGGAATGCCTGCCACAGGAAGCGGATTCATGCCAACACAACCTTTCAACACCACTGCTAGTATGTATGGCTTCTCGCAACAGCCGGTCCAATCGGTCTATGGAGGATCGCAACTCGGCTTTGGTGGTGTGCCTCAGCATCAGCAGCAGCAGCAGCAGCCTCCGCAATCGTACAGCCCTCCTCGTGAGGCTGCTGCAGGTGGCTTGCCGTCGGACAGTCAGATCAAATTGGACATTCGAAGTCTTATTGCTGAATCTGATCTGACCACCATCACCAAGAAGCAATTGAGAGCCAAGTTGGAAGCCAAATACGGAACAAGCATCGAGGCCAAGAAGCAATTCGTTAATGCCGAGATCGAAAATGTTCTTTCGGAGTCCTAATTAGCCCCACCGTCACTTCATCGTCACCGTAGATGATTTCTCATTCTCTTTCCTAGCACTTTTCATAGTTTTGCTGTTTTCTCGTTTGTTCACGGACACTCTTGATTCTCTCTTTTCTTTCTTTCGGTCTGTGCTTTTCGAGTGTCTGTTTGACTGTGTCGTCGTAACTAAGGTGAAGCTGGATAAAATCGCAGCAGGAGAGGGGGTGCATGGTTGGTCAGGAACGAGGATACGCTTATCTCCTCTGACTGTACCGAAGCATCACTTTGTCCAGGAGTAAGTTCTGGATGAAGACTTCGATGCGACCTCGACTAGACCTCAGGATCTCGATCAGAGTTAATTGGGAAGGGCTGACTAAATTTGGGACAGAGTGGAGACATATTCAGGACGTAGTGAATAGGTAGTGCACTACAGCGGCACTCTAGTTCTAGTCCAGAAGGAAAGAGAAGACAAAGTTGCCTGATTTTGGAGTGATCTGATCTCGGCCCTTGGTCTGTCTAGTGATGCTTAAGAGGGAAAAGAGCCGGATTTTCCGCTTGCGCTCTGTCCGCGTTGGGGGACAAAAGTCGGACAACGACACTATCTTGTACTGGCAAAACGTAATAAGGCAGCTAATGCCGCGCTGCGAGAGCCCGCATCCCGTCGAGAATGTTTTTTAGTGCAACATTCGACCCAATGCTACCTCATTTGGTATAGTTGAGCTGCTTGAACGCTTAACGTGAGCTTATCCTAAGCTTGACCTAATCTTGACTTGAGCTAACCCTAGGTTTGAGCTCGGCTTAGACTCAAAAGCTCATTGGGGTGGAGCAGTACTCAAAATGGATTGTAAGCGTAGTCAGGATGTAGTGAAACCATACTTAGGACGTTGCTATAATGTTGTGGGACTTTAGTGAAAACGTAATGAAGGCGTAGTGGAACCGTAGTGGAACCGTAGTGAAAACGTAGTGAAAACGTAGTGAAAACGTAGTGAAAACGTAGTGAAAACGTAGTGAAAACATAGTGAAAACGTAGTGAAAACGTAGTGAAAACGTAGTGAAAACGTAGTGAAAACGTAGTGAAAACGTAGTGAAAACGTAGTGCAGACATGGTGAAAAAGTAGCAAGAACGTAGTGAAAGCGTGGTGAAAACGTAGTGAAAGCGCGGCGTGAAAGTGATGGTAACCCGCTCATAGAAATGAAACGGCAGCTCCGAAGCAAAAAAGGGAAGGGCCACAGAGAAGTCCAAGTGGAAATGCGATAATGGAAATGCGATAGTAGAAATGCGATAGTAACGTAGTCAGTATTCAGCGGCAAGGACGGTCAAAGCATGGTCCCAAAGTAGTGTCAAATGACCCTTCAAATCTAGCGAGAATGCAGCGAAAAGCTAGTGAGAAGATAGTGAGAAGATAGTGAGAAGATAGTGAGAAGGTAGTGAAGCAGTGGGAGAACGGTAGTAGAACGGTAGTAGAACGGTAGTGGAACGGTAGTGGAACGGTAGTGGAACGGTAGTGGAACGGTAGTGGAACGGTAGTAGAACAAAACGGTAGTGAAACGGTAGTAAGTGTCGTTCAACATCGATTGTAGTAAGGACGTAGTCGGATCATAGTAAGATCGTAGCAAGAATGCAGCGAGAACGTAGCGAGAATGTGATAAGAATGTAGTAAGAACATAGTACAAACATAGTTCAGACGTGATGCAAACATCGTGCGAGCGCAGTGCATCCTCAGTCTGAACCAAGTTCAACCTTCGTCTTGACTCGGCCTTGGATAGGATCTGGGCTAGCCTAGTCTTGATCTACGTCTAACTGTAGCTAAAGTAAAGCTCAAAGGTAGGTCTAAGTAACAACTTATTCACATCGACTTGCTTCTACCTCAGCCAAATTCAGCTTACTCCCGTCCAAGAGCTGAGTCAACGCTAGGATTTCACGGAAAGGCCTTCTCTCGTCAAAAGTAGGAACGATGGCGGACGAGGAATGCATCATCCGCTAGATGAACTCAGCCTCAACGACAATACATGCTGACAAGCAACATCGACAACGCGGAGGCAAATCCACACGTAAGATGGAAACCTGAATTCTTTACGTATATCGACTACCATTACAAAAAAAGAGAGGTGAGTAAACTACCCGAAAGGACGACGATCTAGCTCGAAGGCTTCGCCGCTACGCCGCCAACCCCAATCCTTGCCCCCGCAGCCTTGTTCAACCTCGGCATGATGCTTGGCGCCTTCAACGAAGCGAGCGAAAACGACAAAGAATGACGCTTATGACCTGGAACGGTGGTAAAGTCGGTCGGTTTCGCTGCTCGATTTTCCTTCTCGCCTTCGTCCAGCCTTCCGCTTCCGCCGGTACTCGCCCTAGGAAGGGGCTTAGTCAAGACTCGAGGAGAAGGTGCAGGTGAAGCAGCGTTGGCAGAAGGGTTGGTGCGTGCCAGACTGGCTCTATTCTGCCGAGGCGCAACGGACGGTGCGGCTAGGGAAGGGATGGAGAGGGAGAGCGAGGCACGTTTATGGCCTGGTGTAGCGGCAAAGTCGACTTCTTTGCGCTGTCTTACTGCCTCAGCAGAACTATCGGTGTTTCCGGCGAGAGAGGAGGCTCGGTCCCTTCGATCGGCCGTAGCTCTGTAAGATGATGGAGGACCGGATTTGCTGCCACTCGAAGAAGTTGGTCGAGAAGCGAAGAGCGATGTTGATCCCGTGATGCGGCTCATGCTCGCTCTGTTCTGGCGAGGAGCGATGGTGGGAGGTGCAATGGAGGAGATAGTGTTGACAAGGGAGAGACGCTTGTGGCCTGGAGTGTTGGTAAAGTCGACCTCTTTGCGCGCTCGAGGAGCGTTGTCAGTGCCGCCAGGGAAGGTCTTGGACGAAATAGCTGCAGCGGCAACATTCGAAGTTCTGGGAGCGCCGGCGGAGGATGTGGGTCTTCGAACAGGGTTGGAGTCGACACTCGAAGAAGGACCACCTTGACGGGCTACTGCAGCCTTGTTGAGACGGGGAGCGATGGTAGGTGCCTTCAATGATGCAGGTTGCTGTACGGCTCGCTTTGCAACTCCAGATATGCCTACATTGGCAGCGTCGACAGGCTTGCTGGGAGAAACAGTTCGACGAACAGGCGAGTCCAGGGTGACACCCATTCGCAGTGCAGCTGCTCTACTCAGTCGAGGCTCAATCGATGGCTTGCTCTTAATAGTCGCAGGGATGGCGCGTGCTCTGAAGGTGTTGCTTGCAGCTTGCTTTATCGGTTGAGCCGATGCGCGGCTTTGCGGACGAATGGATGGAGCTGTTGTAGCAGTAGTAGACACAGAAGCTGCACTGAAGCCACTGCCAGATCCGCCGTCCTCGCTGGAAGAAAGGGCATGAGCCATGGGAGGAGCCTGTAGAGGGGCGTCCTGTTCGAGCAGCGAAGAGACTTGTGGGGGAGCCTCGCTCTTGTCTTCATCTAGTTCGGGGAACAGCAGCTCGATTTGCATCTTGGCAGTGGCTTGATCAGGAGACACATAGATTTCGTCCTCACCGTAGGTCTCCCACAGCGCAGGTGCGTACTTTTGCAAGAAGAGTTCGAAGATGCCTTCGGCCGGCCCGTCCGATATTATCGTTGGAGTCGACTTGAGTTTGATGACAAAGAAAAAGTTTTTGGAAGCGGTAAACTTCAGCGCCCAACGAATGAGGGTTTCGGCTTCTCCTTTCGTCTCAATTTCGTGCGCTAGGAAAGAGCGTAGCAGACCATCGTCCTCTGGGAGCGAGATTCGTTGTGACTTCTCTGCGACGAGCTCGAACGGTGATGCTGGGTCGGTCACAAGGCGATCCAGGATGGAGAAGCGGTGGGTGGTGGATGCTCGGTTGAGAAGCACCACCACGAGCCGGTCGGGTTGAGAGGAGGAAGACATGTTGTATGGTGGTATGGTGATGAGGATAGGAGAATGGTGGTAGCGAATCAAGGTGAGCAGAGATGTTCTGCGCCCTTGATCAGAGGAGAGACACTTTCATATCCAGGCGGAGCACTTCCGAACCTTGTTCCGTTCCCAAATGAAGCACTGTTGCTGCGCTGAACTTTATTGACGGGCTTTCAAACGGGCATACAAAGCTTTCAGCGCAACTTTGATGCCAGGCAGCTGAGCGGACGAGACCAACACTCTCCGTCCCCGAAATAACACAGCGGCCAGTCTTCGCGCTGCTTGAGACCTTAGAACGTGGTCCGACACCAACACAACCAAGGCGCGGCAAAGGCTACAAAAATCAAGGGTCCAAGAATGCACAACACGGCGCAAAAACATAACTAACACAAGCCAGAAGCGCGGATCAAGGCACTTTAGCAGAGGCGTGCGCTTGACGCGTTCGACGCGAGATGCCCAAAAAATGCATGCATGCAGCTCGGCGTGCATTTTTTCTCCACGTCTTGACAACATTGGCGTGCGCTCGTATGCGCAGAAGCTAGCATTCCGTATCAATTAGCGCAGCGCTTCATTAGCATCGCCCAATAGCCTTCGACAATCCACGGGCAAGTGGTTTGAGATGTTGTACAGATAGCTATGCCATTGAGAATCACGGTAATGGCGGTGTGCTCGGCGCGAGCGAAATAGACTTGACATCGAACAGCAGCTCGAAAGCTAGGATTGAAACCTTCGAGTGGGCTTGCCGTGAACGCCCACTCTCCGATCAGGCGTACCCTCGTTCGTCTTGCAAGTCAAAGAGTCTCTGTCTAGTCAATTTGTATCAGCGGTCGCCCAGATCGGTCGTCTGCCCGGGCCACTGCTGTCTGCTTCTGAAGCTGCTCCCACCTGTAAGCCCGGTACCCAATCGAGACCCACAAGGATGGAAAGCTTGCCGCGAAAGCGTATGCCAAGGTAGCTTCACCCCATATTTTGATGTAAATGGCTGAAGAGAAGGTGAACAAGATGGAAAGCATTGTAGCAACGTCGACGTACACCAGCCAAGAGGCGAGAGGAGCTACAGCCCCAGCTGGGCTCGAGCGTGCTTCCATCTCGACAAGCAGAGAATCTTCCATGGGTTTTGCGCATTAGCTGCGGTGGGTGTCTGTCCCCGTTCTGGATGAAAACAAGTGAATGGCAAGTAAGCCTGATAGAGAGAGCATTGTCGATGTGGACAAGGTGTTCGGGTTGGAGAAGGGAGGAGCGAGTAGTGGTGGTCGGAAGCAAGCATCAATGGGAGCATATCTTGCTCTCGATACCCTCATCAGGTCCTGCTGCCTAGAACAAGCTGCCACGATCAAAGTCAGCCAAGCCATGAGCGCAACGACGATAGCGTTGTAAATGATAGTGGGGCAGATTTGCTTGAGCTAACTTTATCTAAGCGAAGCGATCACGAATCTGGCTGTACGCAGATTTCCGGGACGAAGCCAAAGCGGATCAGCAACCGGGTGCCTTCTGAGGGCAGAACATTCAGTCTTATGCGTGGCAAATCCATGTCCAATGGAATCTCTAGTCGACAGCGTGTGAGCACAAAGGAAGCAACATAGCGCATCCCGATCATAAAGAGGGAATGGTATAGATTTGAGGAAGCACCTACCAGTGCCAACATGCTTTTGAAGGCGTGTAAGGATCCAAACCAGACCGAAAGTGCAATACCGCAGCCACGTGCTACATATATAATCGAAAGCGGTTCGTGATGGTACTATCAATTCGGAAGCACGCTTTGAGATGAAAGCTCAGTCGATAGGCGTGTCCTCGTACATGCTGCAAGTGATGTAGTCGGTGATCTTGGTCAAGTAGTAATTGCCAAGACTGGGAGGAGAGCAGTTGATGCAGTTGACTCCAATGTTTATGTTGAAATGCTGGAACTCGAATGCCTTGTTGTGCTCGAAAGTGCGATGGAACATGTATTCCTTCTGTGCCGGATGGGCGACGTGACACTTGTGATACTTGGGCTTAACCGTGCGCAGATCAGTGCCGGCGGGGGCCGAGTAGAATTTCCAGTAGTAGGCGTCCTTGTTCCTGACCTCTTCCCAGGCAACTGGCTGCTGTTTGGGAGCTGCCTCAGTGAAAGAAGAAGTAGCAATGAGGGCGGTGACGGTGGCGAGGAGGATGGTGAGCTTCATTTTGGCGAAGTGCTGAGGATTGAGGATGGGCGATGCTTCTCGATCACGAATCAGTCACTACACGCCCTAGCGCTATACATATACCAATCGACCGCTCAAGTGAAAGCACGAGCACAGCCGCATTGCTCACTTCTCAGAGCTGATAAAGATGATAGGGGCAGAGAGAGAAATTCGTGCCACACCAGATAAAGAAGGTTGGTGGGTGCCAAGCAAGTTTGTTCGAGCAAGGTTATTCAGACATAAGCTCTGCAGAGCGCGGATCCCCATGTCGAGATTTGAGCGGTAGGTCGACACTTTGCACTACCACGCGTTCCGTTTCCGCTCACAAACCACCGGTCAGCCGCATAGTACGGTATGGACACTCGCTATCTCCAAATGAGGGAGCGCAGCTGAAAGATAGCACGAGAACGGGTTGCGCAGGAAACACAATCTCACGGGTAGAGGGAGGAATAGTCTTGATTTGACGAAAGACTACTAGATACTATTTATGATGAAACAGCGAAGAGAGCGAAAAGAAAAGTAAATGTGAAGAGACACGATCGAAAATGATCAGACGTATCCTCGACGAGGACTATCACGCGGTTCTTTGAAGCCGCATGAAGTCACACATCTCGCGGGGATCACAATCGATCTAGCTTTGGAAAGCGGGCTTCCAGTCGGCAGGCCTCTGGTCCCCGTCCTTGCAATGGAACCAGTTGCCAAATTTGTTAGCATAGACGTTGCCAAGTTGCTGGGGTGTGCAGTCAACGCAGTTGACGGCAATGTGATTGTAGTCAATCTGCTGCCACTCAGTATCAGGCATGCGAGCGAAGATGTGGAACATGTTGTGCTTGAGATCCTTGTTTTCAGGAGACGTGACAGTGCAACGGCTCATGACAGGAGTAGCGATGCGGAGGTCAGCACCTTCGCGTTCGGCATAAACGCGGAAGTGCTTGGCGCTCTTGTGGGTCAGGCCAGCCCAGGAGCCTGCGTTGCCAGTATTGGCGGCCTCGGTAACAGCGGTACCAGCCATGACAGCGGCGATGGCGACAAAGACGGCAGTAAGCTTCATGATGAGTTCGTTGGAAAGGAAGCCTACAGGAGGAGAGATGAGTGAGGGATGCTTTTTTCACTTCGAATGGCTCAGATCGAAGACTTTTTATAGATATGGCTGGCTCAAAGGAATCTGGCAAAGACAGTGCTCGAATTGTCTGGACAGCACACTTCAGACGTAGACATTGAGCCGCAAAGGATGGCGTTGTCCGAAATAGGGGCTGAGATGCCACCGATGACCCACCACAATCAAATGAAAATTGCGGTGGCTGATGGGTCGTTGCTTGTTCCACCAGCAACCACCGTCTCGAGCCCCCAGAGTGCAGGTCTGTGCGCTGCAATCCGCCGACAAGTGGGTTACTTCATGAACAGCAGCTCCCCTATGTCCCGAACCCGACAACGCGGCAGCCGCAATTGCAGTACACGGTGTGGGAGCGTTCTTGGCAGCGTAGTCGTCATGGGTAGTCCCACAGAGCCACAGGAACATGCTTCATCATACTTGCAGTCCGGTGCGCGAAGCTCGGTCAGCCTTCGGTTTCAATCATTGCCGGTCCACAATGCCTACGTAACGAAGAGCTGTACTGTTGGTGGCATACTTTGTCGCTGTGGACTAAATCGAAAGACACATGTAACACGATCCGCGCGCTATTCACGACACACAAATACGACGCTTCTATGATGGATTGACATGACATGATGAAAGTTGTACGCAAAATCTAAGCGCATGATTCAGCTCTACATTTTGCCAAGAAATGCGAGCTAGGCGAAATGGCGAGGACCGACATGACGATGAAGGACACAAATGCCTTTCTATGAAGCCTGGGACCACGCAGCGATGGAAGGACGTAATCAGGGTAGCAGAGACTGTTGCTCGCGATCAAATCGCAATCACCATCACAAGGGCAAGAGGGCCCAGATGAAGCAGATGTGTATCAGCCACACGAAGTTATGCGGGTCAGGCACGTTCCCACAGACCCTTTAGCAGCTGCAAAACGGCAGAAACTTCATGCTCGGACCTCCTCGAATTGTAATTGCGGCGAGGTCACGCAGGAAGAGCGGCTCTCGGAGAATTGCCTCTCACAGCCTCGACACCAGCAGTTTACGATTGCGGCAGCCTCTATTTTTTGCCAACAGAATCGCCATGCGTGGCCCACCGATCTCATTCACTGTCCAGACGCGATCTGTATAACTATCTTCGACCCACTCGACTGGGATCCGACGCTGCCTTCGTCTTGCCGCCTTCGTCTCGGATACCACCGAAGATGCCCGCCCGACCGGGGTGGGTCAGATGCACCAAGAGCACCTGCACAATGGCATCAAACCTTCCTGGCAGCACACGCACACCTCCTGCGAAGTGTTGTTCTTCGTTGGCGACAGCGATAAACCCGACATTCAGAGACAAAGGTGAAGCCCAAGGATCTCACCGAATGATCGGAGCACTCGGAAATGAAAGTCTGAGCTTGATAAGAGATCTCCATGCAAGTGGGCGAGGCCTTCTCCTCGACCCATCCAACCAGCGCTCGATGAGCCAGGGGCCCTCCTCATCTCATCACCGACCCCATACCCCCTTTCTTCACGCTGTCACATCAAGTGGGCGATCCGCACCCGTACGTAAGGATCTCAGTACTTCACATGACCTTCCGACCGAACGACACATGAAGTGTACCGTTCAATCTCACCGCTTCGCTCTTACCTTCCCCTCTCATCTCCTCGACTTTTGCTCTCGACACCACCCGACACGGCGGCACAATTCTCCCCTACGTCACTTGACCGCCGGCGACATGCTCTCGACGATCTACCTATCGTTGACGTTGGCATCGCTACGTGTGATTGCAGCAACTATCCCAGCACAGAGTCGTCCAGTAGCCGCGCCTCCGCCCGCGTCACCACAGCTGTACTCTCCGACGGATTTGAGGGAGCTTTGTCATGAAAAGGCCTACTACTGCATCTACGTCGATCAAATTCGACCCGGAACTGTCCATGCCTCCCCCGTGAGCGCTACTGATGCTCGTGAGTCGATCCTCCCTTTCTTCTATCTGATCACGCTACTTTCTGGACGTACGTTGCTGATCTGTCTTGATATCTGGTGCCGTTTTCAGAGGGAGCATTCCTCTTTGAGCGAGCAAATTACCTCGAACACCCCTTCCACGTCTGCTTTGGAGGTTGTTGTGTAGATCTCGACTTTGCGGTCGAACCAGGATGCGTTCACATGAGCTACGTATCGCGCCCTAGCGTTGGTCCAGGTCACTTGCTAGCCAGATTCGCCGACAATGTCGAGAACATCATTGGACCACAGCCAGCGATGTATAAGAACCTGACTGCTTGTCCGGAGGACAACACAGGCGCACTGCCCTACGCGGTCATCGGAGCTCGTTCCAAGGAGGGGAAGAAGAAGCCGGATCAGCAAGTCGGTGGTGCGACAGCTGCAAACGGCGGCAGTGGTGCTGGAGGAAGTGCCCAGCTGACTAGTCAAAGTGGTCAGCCTGCTCAACCTGCTCCTCTCAACACTGCGAGCACTGCAAACGGCGGCGTGGGGAAGGAAAAGCATCCTTTCCACAACGTTCCCGGCGAACAACCTGGTAAACCTTCATCCAACCGCGGCGATCAAAGCAAACAGTCCGACCCTGCTAAGAAGGACGACGCTGCTACTCAACCAGGCTTTTTGTACCCCACCACGAAGGTCGGTACCGCTGCCAAGACGAATCCGCCCTGGGGACATGACTACTTTGAGGACGTTACTGTGCCCATCTTTGATGCCTAGTCTTGTTTTGCTCTTCCTGAAATTCTTGCGCTTGTCAAGCAATTTTCGCTCTTTCTCTTCTTGCGTTCAATCTGAACTTCATTCGCTCAGAGGTACACACAGTCCTCAGACAATATCCTGTGTCTGCGTGTGAATAGATTCGGTTGCTGCGTGCGATTGTGAGACTGACTTAAATGACCACTACAAAGCTATCATGCCACGGGACGCCACTTTGTATCCCTCCTCGTACTCAGAAACACCTCTGCTTCATCGTCCGGCTTCCTCCATGCCGACTTACTACTCGGAACTAAATTGGTGACCAGGAAGCGCTTGCCTTCTTGCAGTTCTTCCCCCAATGAGGTGGCTGCATCCCATACCGTAAGCTGCACTGTGCGTGCATAGGGGTTCTTCTTCTTCGCTCCTCCTTGCATGGCTGCGCACGCGGCGGATGCGATGGTAGAGGGAGGCGGTGGAGGAGGGAGACGTGCATCGCGGAATCGCACCACTCGGAATTCTCGGACTCTTCTCATTGGGCAAATCCTGTCCAGATCCGCTGCCAATCTCGTTGATGATGAGCCTCCAAGACCTCCCGCTGCGTCTTCGGCGAGCAGGGCAGCTTTTGCCATATTGTGCAAGAAGGGTACCACATTCCCATGTCCCCCCTTTACCACTAATTCGTTCACTGCTGATGCGGGACTCTGCTCCGCCAACAGACCATCGAAGATGGTTGCAGCTTTCGCTTCCAGCTGGCCGGTCGGATCGTCCGGTAGCGTTGGCAGGAACGACGCATCGCCTGCCAGATCGCTAAGCGCTTCCACAAGATCGTAAAGTCTACGGGACTGCGTTTCGACTTGCATCTCGAGTTTCGCAATGCCCTCTTCACGTCTTCGCGTCCAAAGCTCGCGTTCTTCCGCTTCCTCCTGTTCGCCACGTGGTGCTGCTGCGTTGCCCGAGGAGGAAGAGCGGTCATTAACATCAACGTATGCGAGCGGGTAGACTTTGGTGATGACAATGTCCATGAGCGAGACCAGCCCGCCGTCGGAAGTGAGCGAGCGTAAGCTGGCGCAGAACGAAGTACGGGAGAAGCCGAGACGTGCGTCCCACGGAGCAAGGGACACTGAGTTGGATGCAAGGACGAGGGTCGACATGTGATACGCGGCGAGCACTTCGTTGCCATCACCTTGTGCGTCAAGTGTTGCACCCGCGATGGCTAGCTTCTGTCCTACCTTCAACCTTCCGCGCTGACAAGCAGATGCAAGGGTGGCATCGATCTGCGCTTGGATACGGTACCAGCCATCACTGAGTTCCAAGATCGTGCTTTTGCGCATGACGATTTCACCTCCTCTTTCTTGCACCTCGTTCTCCTCTTCCATGATCTTAGACACGAACAGCACCATCGGTCTGCCCGGCGCCGAATCATGCTCTTGGATTCGTTTCAAGCAGGATCTCTGTGCGCGATGTAGTTCCCTCTCATAGCGGTAGAGCAACTGGTGAACGAGTTCTTGCCAGCTCCACCGCTGCGTCGCAGAAGAAGGGTCGAGGCGGACAAGAGCAGCGAGCTTCCATAGGATGAGAGACCAGTGATGTTGAACCCATGGAAGAGTTGCGGATGTGCAGCCGCGGGCGAGGAGCTCGGTCAGCGCATTCGGAGGCTGGAGGAGTGTGCCTGTAGCGGACTCGAATGCATACTGGGCAGCGCGAGACGGAGTAGCTAGGATGACGAGGACTTCGTCGGGTACGCCGCGGGCGATCATCTGCAGCGAAGACACCGTCTCGGGCCGACCAATCGAGGACAACTTCTGACGAGGAACGCGAGCTGATAGATCAAAGACGGAGGGACCGGCAGAAGAGGAAGAGGCGCTAGCTTGCTTTCTGCTCGGTGTTCGACTGGTCGGTGGGTAATGACGATTCACCATCGAAGCTGGTGTAGATAGAGTATGACCACCATTGACCTGCCCTCGCAATGGTGATGCGGGATCTTCCTGGTCGTCACCTTTCGGTCGCTTGCCACCCTTGAAAGGGGTCACGAATCTTGGCATCGCCCTCTTCCGCCCTGTGCTTCCACCTATCTCGACCCTTGCCATGGTGCCCAAGGACACCCGCTTGATGGGCTGCGGTGTCGTGAAGCGCGCCAGCGAAGTTGATAAGGGCGTTCTCAGCGGACTGGCCGCGATTTGACTGCTGGAGACGAAACCGTTGCGTATCGGCTGTGGCGTTGCGAATTGCTGACGCTCGACTTGGCTCGCTCGCATCACTTGGTATGTCGATACGACTTCTACTGGCACACCTTTGTTCTTTGTTGGGGAAGGTGGCCCATGACTTCCGTTGAGTACCGTGTTCTGTCTCGGTGCAATCTCCTGCATGGGTGTTCTATCGGGCAGCGTTCTTGCCGTTCCTCCTCCATTGACGGGTGGCGCATGTGGCACGCGCATGGACGAGTCAAACACAGGTGGAGGTAGCTGCGATGACGACGCTTGTGATGCTAGTGGTGGTGGCAACAGATCTTGTGTCTGTTCAAGATCCAGCAAGAGTTTCTTTGCCTTTTGAAGCGATTTCTCGCTCGGCTTGATTGTCTTGTTGCGACCAGTCTTGAAGCCAGCGAAGGATGAGTCGAGGAACGATGCCATTTGGCTCGCTTGGGGCGGTGGCTCGTCATACATGTCGTCATCTTTGTCAAAGGCATCTTCGAGCCCGAGCATAGGCTGGTGAGCTTTCACTTTGCCATTGCGTGTTGGCGATGCCGGAGCGTGATTTTGGGCAGATTTGATGGCGCTTTCGATAGGCGGCAGAACAGCGTGTCTCCGCACTGGTGGACTGAGCTCGATGTCGTCGAACGCATCTGCGTCGATTCCGTCAAAAAGATTGGCGTGGTCGAGGAAGTCGTCAGTCTGCTCGTCCAAGGTGACAGCCAAGCTTGCAGTCATCTCGGCAGCCTCGACCAGGGCTTGCGTCTTTGTCAGCTCGTCAGCTTCCGCACTATCGGCTTGCACCTGATCTCCTTCTATGACGGCGTCCATTGTCGGCCCTATTGTTGCTTGCTCTGCTGTTGTCTCTGACGCTACCTCTGCTATCGACTCACCCAGAATACCTGCTGCGCTCACTGCTGTCGTCTCTTTCTCTGGCTTCGCAGTCACCGCCACTGGCAAAATTTCTTCCATCTTCACCTGAACCGGAGGCGCGGGCACCTCTTCGTCTTCTGGAAATGTAGATTTTGGTAGATCCGCACTTGTCACGTTGACGGAACTGTCTTTCTCAGCCTGCTGACTTCCTAGATGCGCGACAGCAGGGCCCAGATGCTCGGGCTCCGTCATCGTCTCGTCGTTCAGGGAAGTGGGAAGTTCCGGCTGGTAGTGCTGTGGGAATTCGTCGTTCTTCATGTGATGAAGGTCAGGAAGAACCTCTTCACTGATTGTATGCAGTTCTTCAAGTATTGATTGCTGGGTTGCGGCCAACTCGTCGTCTTCGAAAATCAGATCGTGGGCGCTCGATGCAGGCGCTTGGGCCGCCATCGTTGCGGTGTCGTGCGTTGGGGCCATCTTACGATCGGAAGACAAGAGTGCTGAGTCCGTCCGCATTGATGTTTGAACACTCCAATATGGGGACAATCCTGGTGAGGTGGTCGGAAGGTACCCTTTATAAGTGTCGCAGGAGAGCCGATGCTGAGTGGGTCATAGTGATATGCTGAGGCGACTCGCGACTCAGCCGAAAAGTCGTTGTTCTGGTCGAAGTAGCTGCCACGTCAGAAAATACTTATGCCCTGACAATTGGGACCTGCTCCAATGGGAATCTCGTGTTGCTGAAACTCATCGGAAGAGCCGAGTGTTGAGCGTGGTGGGAAGATCGATGAGAAGGTGGCGTGGGGGGCATTCGTATCGGAAGGTCCATCAATGACTTGCAAAAATCGGAAGCTCAAGCGCAGCAGCTGCAGCTGCACCACCGAGTCCAACACTTGTCGCTCGCGGGTCTTTTTGCTCACACGCTCACGACACGTCTTCTTTGCCTCTGAATATCGCTTTCCGTGTCGACGTCAAAAAAAGCGTAAAAAGCCTCCACACTCGGCAGACCTGGTCGCGACAGCAAATCTGCCGATGTCAAAAGTGGAAGCAAGCTTACATCGGGAACATCGGCCATAACATGCTGCTGACTCGATTAACTTGTTGTACCTTGATATTTTGCGCACTGTATGGTCAACGACGGAGACTGCGTTTCATGCGGCTAGCATCTTGGCAGGGCGGTGCACAAGGAGCCTATTTCGCTCAAGAAGGAGAAATAAATTCAAGGTCAGCTTTCTGAAAGCGAGCGAACATCGAGGAGAAACAAGTCTGTGTCGCCGGTGGCCTGCTTTCTCGCTAGATGAAGCAGGTCACGATTGTCATGTCAAACGAAGATCGAAAATCGCCCAGTGACCGGTCTGAAGGTGGTCTTCCTCCTACTGTACTTCTCACATACGGAACGTGGCAGATGAGGATTGCTGTATGCTTGCATTCTCACTGCGTTCCATCAATTCGCTCAATTGAGACTCGAGCTTAACTCCAGCTTGTTGCTTCATTCTCAGCACGAAGCGAAGCCAGGCATGCTCGAGACTCGCTATGCTACTACTTTTCGGAAATGCCGTACCTTATCATAATCACTGCATGAGGAAAAAGTATGGCCCAGTAAGCCCGTAGCAATGTCCAATGTAACTCGTATGTAACTCGTTGAATACCACAGACCTTACCAGCCGCCCAAGTCCGGCGCAGTGGGGCTCATAGAGGCAAGAGTTGAGTTGATGCCGGCACAGACGCACACAGCCTGGAATCGGAATTCCAAGGGTCAGGAGTCGATCAGCGCGGCGCAGCGGATTCATGTTATTCTTGAATTTTCGCGCAAAAATTGGACCCTTGGCCGCTCTGATTGCCGGTCGAACCAAATTTGCGAGACTAGTCTTTGCAAGATCATCGCTTCACCATTGAGGCTAGAACGGGTTGGTAGAGAAATGGTAACATCGGATATATTTGGATCATTCAGGCCAATCTTTGCCGTAGCCATCAGAGAAAGAAAGGCAAATCGGGACATTCTTCTATTATTCCGAACTCCCGCTGTTCCAAATTGACTCCCGAGTCCTAGAAATTACGCAGCCTACACGCGCAGTGTGGCGGGACTAGTGCAGAGAACGGGAGGCGGAAGGTAGGGCTTCCCTACGCCAATCTCTCATCGCTCTCAGTCTTGACGACTGTGTGGCTTACTTCGAAGATAGACTCGAATGTCAGCCGCGGACAGACTCTGTCTACGATTGTGTTGATAGAGTCAGAGGCACTGCGGAAAAAGGGACGATGCAGCAAAGGCAACGGTGAGGCGGCGAGGAGCGGAGGATACTGTATCGATCGATGTAATTGTACATCAACACTCGGCTGTGCTCTCATGCTCCTGCTTCTCATGTGTTGATCTCTGTTGTGCGTGTGTGTGTGTGTGTGTGTGTGAGAGAAATGATCTGCAGTCCACCGAGACGCGCTTCGAGACAGATCGAGGTGGACAGCTGGAATTCTCGAGCACAGGCACTTGATCAGCGTGGTGAATTTCCAAGTGAAACACGTTTGGCAGATATCCAAGCAACGCAAAGAGAAGTGTGAGTGCGTGTCGACACATGCAGTCAATCGCCCATGCTGCGCTCTGGTGTGTGTTGTGCTGTGCCGTGCTGTGCGGCTATTTATTTTTGTTCAATAATGGAATCTGAGCCCCTTTCCTGGCATCGGACTTCGAAGCCAAAGTGATGTGTTGCGTTGGTTCGTTTGGTCGCTCGAAATTTCGGGAGGGCCGCATTTTCCAACCAAAGGTGCAGCTTCCAATTTCAAAAGAGCTGAGCTCGAGCCCCTTTTGGTTTTTTTGGCGAGCTGCCAACACACAACCCTTGCTTTTGCAGATCCACACAGCAGACACGGAGAGAGAGAGGCAGGGAGAGAAAGAAACACACACACGCGCCGCTGCTCCTTCGTCCAGCAAAGCCAACGAAGCGAACGGCCAAGCGCATCAATCCCTGCTGCTTGAGCCAAGGCCAGAGTGTGTCGGTCTGAGTTCGAGTGCGTGCCAAGCCAGTTGTTCAGGACCTTTGCTATCGGATCCTCTTTAAACTCTCCGATATCGAAACGTTGACACCGACATCCCTTTGACTCTCCCTCATCATCATCGCTCGCTGTCCACCTTTCGCTCCTGCGTTCGTTGCTTCTCCGTCGAATCTTGCTTGTCGTCCTATTGCTTCGTACAATCTAGAGACACAGCTTCTCCTCAACTTTCACTTTCTTGGCTTCCCCTTTCATTCTTCTCTTGGTCGTTGCTGAGCATCGGCGCATTCACATACACACTCCGTTACCATGGTAAGCTTCAAAAGAATCGCTACAATGTTCACTTTTGAATCGCTGCACAGTTTGCTGACAATCGCTTTCTTCCTTACAAAATATACACATGACGACGACGCTATCCTGTTCGAATCTTGCAGTGCGGCATTTTTGCTTATATCAACCACTTGGTGGAGAAGGACCGTAAGCAGGTCATTGACTATCTCGTCAATGGTCTTGCCCGTCTCGAATACAGAGGCTACGACAGTGCCGGTATTGCTATCGACGGTGAAACCGAAAAGGACACTTTGGTCTTCAAGCAGGTCGGCAAGGTCGCTGCTCTCCGCAAGCACATCGATGAATCGCCCATCGACCTCCACAAGGTCTCTATCTCCCAGACCGGTATGGCTCACACCCGATGGGCTACTCACGGCCCGCCCAGCCCCCTCAACTGCCACCCTCACCGATCCGACCCAACCAATGAATTCACCGTAGTCCACAACGGTATCATTACCAACTTCCGAGAGCTCAGATTGGTCTTGGAGAAGCGTGGCTTCAAATTTGAGAGCGACACCGATACCGAGTCCGTAGCCATTCTCTGCAAGTATCTGTACGACTCGGCCCAAGGCCGCAAGCCCGACTTCACATCGCTTATCAAGAGTGTCATCAAGGAGCTCGAGGGTGCCTTCTCCTTCGTTTTCAAGTCGGTCCACTACCCTGGCGAGGTCGTCATCGCTCGTCGTGGTTCGCCTCTCCTGATTGGTGTCAAGACCGAGAAGAAGCTCAAGGTCGACTTTGTTGACGTAGAGGTGGGTGGTGCCGTTGACGAGACCAGCTTCGGTGATGCTGGTCTTCTCGCTCCCCCCGGCGGCAACCCCTCTGGCCCTGGTTCGCTCTCGGTTCCTAACGCCAACAACAAGCTCCTTCGTTCGCAGTCGCGTGCTTTCTTGTCCGAAGACGGCCTCCCTCAGCCTATCGAGTACTTCATTGCTTCGGACGCTGCTGCCGTCGTCGAGCACACCAAGCGTGTACTGTACCTCGAGGATGACGATGTTGCCCACATTTCCGAGGGTGAGCTTCATATCCACCGATTGCGAAGGAACGACGGCCTCAGCTCGATGCGATCCATCGAGACCCTCGAGATGGAGCTTGCCGAGATCATGAAGGGCTCTTTCGACCACTTCATGCAGAAGGAGATCTACGAGCAGCCAGAGTCGGTCGTCAACACCATGCGTGGACGTGTCGACTTTGACACGCGCCAGGTCAAGCTCGGTGGTCTTACTGCCTTCCTCAACACCATTCGTCGCTGCCGAAGAATCGTCATGACCGCCTGTGGTACCTCGTACCACTCGTGCTTGGCCACTCGTGCCATTTTCGAGGAATTGACCGAAATCCCTGTTTCGGTCGAACTTGCCTCGGACTTCTTGGACCGCAAGACCCCCATTTTCCGTGACGACGTCTGCGTTTTTGTTTCGCAGTCCGGTGAGACTGCCGACACCATCCTTGCTCTTCGATACTGCTTGGAGCGAGGTGCTCTCTGTCTCGGTGTCGTCAACACGGTCGGTTCTACCATGTCGCGAGAGACCCACTGCGGTATCCACATCAACGCTGGTCCCGAAATCGGTGTCGCTTCCACCAAGGCTTACACATCTCAGTACATTGCTCTCATCATGATGGCCGTCCAGCTCTGCGAGGACAGAATCTCGATGA
>JAXQGJ010000579.1:0-12446 GCA_037039655.1 Pseudozyma sp. M118-08B | reverse complement strand
TGGATTTTTCAGTAGTATGTTCAACAGAAAGGGAAGATGAAATTGGAAGTCTTGCCCATTCACTTAATATGCTGTCTTGATCTTCATCACCGTCGAGATCGTCTTCGGAGTCATCCTCCTCGTCTTGTGCAAGCTCTTCCTCTACCTGTTGCTGCGCTGCTTTTCGCTTCTTAGGATTGGAAGGACCAGCTGCAGATGCGCTGGCTGAAGTTGGAATTTTGGCTGCTTTTGTAGATGATGCTGCAGCAGGGACGGCGGTGGGTGCTGGTGGAGCAGCTTTGAAGAAAGCATCGAGCTCTGTATCGAAGCCGGCTGGAACGGCAGGAGCAGCAGGTGCGGCCGTTGTCGCTGCCTTATCGTTGCTCTTCTGTTTTCTGGCCATCTTAATTGGTATGGCTCCTTGGAGATGGTATCGGTTGAAACGATGGTGGGAGCAAGAAGGTTGATGGCAGGCTCCCATGCGACATACACAGGCGCAGCAGCGAGGCAAAGAATTCTCCCCTTTCCACTTCAAATCCGAGCAAAAAATGTGCGAACTTCAGGAATCTCAGGGTCGACCCAAGAGAAAAAGATGGCCGTCTTCCGAAAATTCAGATTGTCCTGTCGCTCCGGATTTTTTGCTATCACCAAATAGAAATGAAGGCTTAACATTGTATCAGTCGAGCTAAGCCATCGATCTATACGAAGCAACATCGATCTGCAAGCTGCAAGCAACTCAAAACGAAATGCATCTCAAATCGAGTGATGTCGTTCCTAGCAAGCTTCTGATGATGAACATGGAGCAGCATATTGTCACAGGAAGAGTACTTCCGATGCAGCCGCACGCCCTTCTAGAAATCACAACGGTGAGCCCCGACACCTCTCAAGTAACCCAGCAACGCTCCTTTCAGCATCGGCTACAAAGATACTGTAGGAGAAAACCCGAACAGTGCCGGCCGCGTAGCATCAAGAAGCATCAAGAAGCCGTCGGAGAGTCAAATATGGCGATCATAGGGAAGAATCGTGTCAGCAGGCGGTCGACTCATGTGAGCAGGGGCTGGTAGCAACTTGATTGCTTTGCCTCGCAATACCGATGCTGGTATGGTCTCGTCACAGGACCTCGACTCTGCACAGACTTGATTCTACAGTTCGATTTGCGAATCGAAACGAGCAAAAGAGAGGGAGAGAGGAGAAAAGAACTGCTTCTGTCCTTGTCCGATATGCTCGGCTGTGTCTGTGTCAAGCTCACCTCGCAGCGTGCAGATGCAACAACGAACTGGAATTGTATTGACGGAATACAAAGCGCACGACGCGTTCCACCGAGTGCAACAACAACACAAGCGAGCAAAAGAAAAGAAAAGCAGTCGAAAATTCTGAATTATGGTATGCATCACGTCGGCCAAGAAGTCGAAATGTGTCTCGTCGATCCATTTTGACAGGAAAGGCTTCACTCGATGCCACACTGTCAGCACGCCTGGCTCGGACTCGCGACCCTGATCTGCATCTTTGTGGCTTCAACACTGACAAAGTGCCATGCCGAGCCAGCAACCCTTTGACTCTCCCTGAATCAACAAGAATGTGAATTACGAGCCGCGTCTCAGTGTTGGTTTAGCCTTGACGCTTGCCGTGCCGAATCGACATGAACCTCAGCCATTTCGCCTTTGACCTTGTACGTTCGCTCGCTCGCTCGCACCGCTCTCCTTGCACTTTGAGTGTTCTGCCCCTTTTTCCGTTTTGGTTTTGCTTGGCCTTGGTGAATTCGCTCTGCTCTGATGCGTGTATGCTCGATGCTGATCCTTTGTCTGCTGGCTTGAATGGTCGAATGGCGATCCTGTTTTTTTTGTCTTGTGTCGTACCGTTTCGCCGCGCTGGCTGAGCATCATCACCATGATCCGCCTTTGTGGCTCTGCTGATCCTCTTCCTTCGACTCGCGTTTCCCCTCAATTTGGTGTCACAGCCTCACACGCTCTATGCTACGCTAAGCTAGCATCAAGCCTTTCGTCACGATCATCCTCTCCACCATCTTCTCCTCTCCTTCAAGCAACACACACTCCACACCTCCCCTCTCCCCTCGCATCCGTTCCTTCGGATCGCACCCACATTGTCTTTCCCCTTCCCAACGCTCTTTCACTGGTTCTACACCATCACCTCAGCTACCCGTCTCTCAGCAACAGCATCATTGTCAGCCCAGGTCGGCAGCTTCAGTCTTGTACCACAGTCAACGCCATCGCGCATACTTCCACGTTCTTTACATCACTCAATCGCGTCGCATCTCTTCAACATCACCTACTGAACTACTACAACAACCAGCACCGTTCGCCCATCATGACGCTCGAAGCTCGCGCCAACATGCATCATCATCACCATCAGCTCAAGCAGCGCAAAGTGCAAACCACCCAGCGCATCGTCAAACGTCAGTCCACCTCCACCATTGACAATTCGGCCAAATGTCTTGCTGGTGGTCTTTACGTCCAACCTTCCAGCGGTCAATCCATTCAGGTCACCAACATCACCGACATTCGTTGGGATGAGAGCTGTCTCGACAACACCGTCTCCAAGATCGACATCTACGTCTACTCGCCTTCCATGCCCAACCAGTACTTGCCCATCCACGTCTTCCAGGGCATTCCCAAGGCGCAGCAGCTCTACGAGACCAAGCTTGACCCTCGTTGGTGGGGTCGTGACTTGAACCACAACTCTTCCGTCCCCGTCTCGTTCAACATTGTCCCTTCCGGCAATGAGCCTTGGGACTCGAGTAACCCCATGGGTCCTACCTTCACTGCCAACTACGACGTTCCCAATCAGGGCGCTTCCAAGGCCGAGAGTTTCTTCGGCAAGCTCTCCAACTCGGTCAAGACCGCTTTCCTTGAAAACGGCCACTTGACTCCTGCCGGTAAGACCGCTGCCATCGTCTGCCCTCTTGTTGTCTTTGCCGTCATCCTCGGTCTCGGTATCCGTCGTCTCCACATCAAGCGATTCAACAAGACCGTCGATTGGGCCGAACACATGGACAAGCGCATGAGCAGGATCTCGGTCGATTGGACCAGTGGCGGTGACGGTTCCGCCGGTCCCGTTCCTGGTACTCGCCCCGCCTCTTACATGGCTCGTCCTTCGCGAGACATGGATGCTCACGGAAACTTTGCCGGTCGTGGTGCTGGACGCGTGCCTCGCCAGATGGAAGACATCACCCCTGCTTTTGCTACCGAAGACGAGATGCGCGAGGCCATGCCCCGTGGCATGTCGATCTACGACGAAGGAAACCGCACCTCGCGCATCTCGTTCGCCGACAACACGCGTGGCGACCGCATCTCGCGTATCAGCTACGCCAACTCGAGCGATGCTCACGGTCGCAACTCGTCTCATCTTGCTCGTGTCGGTCAACAAACGCCTTCGCGTCGTTCGCAGCTCGTCGACTCATACTATGACCCTGATGCACCTGCTGTCCCCCACCTCGACGCTCGTTACCGAGCAAGCCAGGACACTCGCCCCGCTTCGCGCTTCTCGGATGGTCTCGTCTACGCCGAGGCCGATGAGATGCACAACCCTGAGGACGATGACGAGGTGCTCATGAGCCCTACTCAAAACGAAGGCCCCCGTCCTCTCGGCAACACCGATGTGGACCGTATGCGACAGAGCCTTGATGCCAACCGCAACTCGATGCTCGCTTACCCTGCCTTGAGTATGGTTCAGTCGGGACGAGAGGGCAGTGATGGTCACGACATGTTTGACGGTCCCAACCAGGCTGGTCTTTCTTCGAGCGAGAGCCAAGGATCCTACATCAACCACCAGCACTACCAACAGAGGAGTCACGGCGCTCCCATTGCTCAGCTTGGTTCAGCATCGGGTGTTTCGGCACAGACTGGAATGGCACCTCCATCCAACTTTGCTTCGCCTGACGAGGCCATGAAGCACTACGCTTCGTTGCGCGCTGGTGCTAACGCTGCTGCCATGCCTGAGACCCAATCGACAATCCAGAGCTCGAGGTCGCTATACACACCGGATCCCACCAACCACCGAGGTCACCAGAGCGTCGCCGGTTCGTCGCTCAACGAGGAAGAGGTCGTCGGATACAATGAAATGATCGACCATGGTAACCAGTCCCGCTAAAGAGGTTGCCGTTCTCTGCCATTGCTCCTTCCTCCGACCGCTTCTCTTCTATAGCCTCTTTTGATATGTAACGGTTTTCGTTTGTTTGCTCCGATCTTTGCTTTCTTTTCCTCGGTCTTTGCTTTTGCTTCCATTTCGCTTCTTTATCTTGCTTCTCGACTCTACGATTCTTTTTGTCTTGCTTGTTCTTCTACGATCCATCATCCTCAAAGCCTCGCTCCATCAACTATGTTGGTTTGGACGCTGTTGGGCTCTTGTTGTTCTCCTTTTTGCACCGCCTTTTTCCTCTCCGCTCCATCACCTGTTCTCAAGCGGCTCGTGCGTTGACGCTACAGCGGCTAGTTATCAGATGGGCCGTAGACATGCAGCTGGCTGTGCTAGCTTGCAGCTTTCGGCAGTAAATCCATCTCTGCAAACCCATGCCCTCGAGCCTGCTGCGATTGGCAATCTTGTTGTTAGCTTCTTTACATTGACGCTCCTTTGAAATGCACCGCTGTTGATCTCATGTTCTGATTTGTGTGCCAAAGGTGATTGAGTGTTGCTACACTTGCATTGAAAGGCCCCAGGGAGTGGCCTTGAACGAGATGTGAGGTTTTGTATGAAGCCCGAGTTGAAGGCAAAGCATACGTCCAAAGTGGACACCTCGCCTTTTCTTGTCGTGCGGTAACCATGCTTATCGGCTAAATCTAGCGTGCGGGGGCAGAGAAAGATTCTCATTTTCACGCTGCAATTTTCTTGAGCTGCAAGTTGAAACTCCTCTCCCCTTCCTCTCTCTCTCTCCAGAACGACGTCAGGTCTTTGTGACAGGCCGTGCGCTGTTCTTGCTTGCTTGCAAACACAACCCCGGATGCGCAGACCGGGCAATGCAACCCCGCACAAGTTTCTGTAGTTGGAAAAACTTGATTGCCATTTGCCCGCCTCAACAGTCTGCTTTTTGCTCACTGATACCACACATCTTGCCTCGAGACCATCACTGTCTTCCCTTTCTCCTTTGTCGTGCTTTTGGCTTTTTGGACAAGGTGAGTCCCCATGAACAGACGGAAATAGGCGAGCAGGAGTGGATGCAAAGGGAACCTCGAACAAGATCGTCAAGGCCATCCGGTCTTTCGGGTCGGAAGGTGGCCGGTATCGGTAGGAAAAGTGACCGCCGGTATTGCGGATGGTGACGCTGGCGGGTTTCAGGATGGAAGGGGCTCTTGCTCGTGTCAGACAACTTCTTGATCAATTATCTTCATCGCATCACAGCAATCACCCTCGCCGACGTTCTTTCTCACTCTCTGCTTCGTTGACACCCAGCTAACATCAGATCCTGTCGTCTTCTCGGACCAACGTCGTCGTTGTCTCAGCACAGCTTCTCGTCCCGCGCGATCTTGTGCAGCTCCTACTTGCTTCCGCACTCTCCTTGTCGGCACGCAAACTATCGAACGCTCTCTCGTTGGCTCTTGTCCCGTTGAACAGCATAGATCTGCAACATAGACGTCTTTCTCCGGTACTTCCGCATCAAGCAACGTTGTTTCCGAGCAGCTTCAAATCCTCGCACTGCATAGCGATCGAACTTGGTCCGTAACTTTCCTGCGACAGCATCAACGATCTACCTCAGCGCACTCCATACACAAGTATTGTTATCATGTCGGATTTGGAAAAGAGCTTGACGCAAATTGCGCTCAACCCAGCCTACCATGACTTTTTCACCATCCTAAAAGTGAGTATGATCCTTTCTGCCTGCCACTCATTGAACGCGCTAGCATCCTGGTTCGCTAGAAAGTACTGACATCTTTTGAGTCCCATTTCTGTGGTTGATGATTTTTTAGGGTTTCCGTAATGGTGTTGTCTACGGAGCCAAGATCCGTTTCCCCCATGCACTCGTAATGACCTTCCTCTTCGGTCGAGGCACACCCCGCGAGAAACTCACATTCATCCTTCGTGCCACCAAACAACACGCTCTCAACCTCGGCACCTTCACCCCCCTCTACAAATTCATCACCATCGTCCTTCGTCGTCTGCATCACGCCACCACTGGTCCCAACTCCCCCGTCCCTTCATGGCATAGCCTTGTCGCGGGTCTCATTGGGGGCTACGTCGTATTCGGCGAACGTACACCCGTCAACGAACAAATCGTTCTCTACACGAGTTCCAGAGTTATCGCCTCTTTCCTACCGAGAGCATCGGAGACCGGAGGCAAGGATTGGCCAAAGGGGAAACCAAGACCGACGGACAAAGGCTGGTTCGCAGTATACGCAACGTTGACTTGGGGAGCGGTAATGTGGTTGCACGAGTACAGGAGGCAAACGTTGCAAACGGGCCTGGTGAACAGTATGGATTATCTGTATCATAATGCAGGTAAATGGGATAGCTTGAGGAATCTCATCTGGCATAACAAGTAGGTTGGGAGTTAAGAGGGCTTCGCACACCAGCAATCACATGTTTGTTCTTCTCAACGTCGAAGGTGTGGATGATCGTTGTGACACTTGTAGACTGAGCAGGGCGGCTTGTCTGACGATCTATAGAATGCGTATTCCGGGCTCAGACGGCGTGGTAGTGTAGCGTAGGACCATGTCGTCGAAGATGGGTGTCCGTCGAATAGATGGTTTGTTCTTCCGCTTGGAATAATGGTCTGTGTTAAGCCGTGTTCTCTTGTCTTTTGTGAAGACAATTTTGGACTGCTTTTTGTGGCATACATTTAACTGACGAATAAAGAGTATTAAGCAACTCGCTGTCCTTTCCTTGTCGTGACCAAACCTGGCTTCCTCTCTGTCTCGATTTTGTTGCCGCTATGCCTTTCTATCGGGCGGTAAACACAATCCTTTTAGTCTCGGCAGCCAAGTGTTCTTCAAAGAACATTTGATTTAGCACGCAGCGCAGCGGCAAAAAAAGCTTTCTTGCATGCCGTTCTCCGCTTCTCCGCCTCTCCGCCCGCCGAGCTTGGCCGTTTGTTCCGTGTGCGGCTCAGTATTGATGGTAGAGTGATCTGCTTCGCTCAGAATCGAGCCGACAGATTGGCACACGAACAAGGAAAGAATATGATTGCCAAAGAAGTGGATCAATGTAGTCTTCTGGTAGAGGTCACGTTTCGGCTCTGCTAGGTTCGCTTCAGACATGTCAAAATACGCGAGCGTGCGTGTGTTGTTGTTCGCTTTGAGTGATGCGCTGGCACGCTCTGCATAACTTGCGCACGCGAAGAGGAAACCCTTTTAGCTAGACCAGAGGCGTCACTGCATTGCATCTACCATGCGGCACTCTCAAATCATTCAATTAGACGCCGTATCTTCGACGACGAGTCGAACAAGGAGGGCTCCTGGCCTACAACTCTCCAGCGCTGAAAGGCGTCTGTTGGTGCCACTGGAATGCTGATCGATACCACATGACGTAGCTCATAAGTCCAAGGGTTCCGTGCCCATGTCATGCGACCAGCTTTTAGACCTTACCCACAATATCAGCCGTGATACGAGCGGTTCGAACGCCACGCTTAAAGAACAGGTTCGGTCGCTTCGAACAAAGAAGAAGGCGGGCTGTCGATTGTCGATCATCACTCTTTCATTCTGGCGTTTGAAAGGCGGGCCCGGGGGGCGCACACGATCTGCAACGAGCCGAAAAGTGTGCAACCGCGTGCCATTCGGCATCTCTAAAGAGACACACACTCTGGCTAGCTTGAGCACGATCTTGTGTAGCCTTGCACAGGATTGATTGCCGTTGGGGATCAATACAGGAAGGACCCCAAAAATAACACGACGCATGCTCTTCCTTTGCCTCTGCATTGCATGAAAGAGAAGACGAAGGCAGATCTGTACAGCAGCAGCAGCAGCGGTAGCAGCAGAAGCATGCAGCTTGCCATCTCGACTCTCGGCTTGACACCAAGAGAAAGGGGGGGAAGAGACACCATGCTGTGATGTAGAGCAGCATACCACGGACCGCATGCCATACAATGAGAGAGAGGTACACACATAATAGGTCGAGGAGGAAAGAGAAGCTTTCTTTTTACTCTTTTGTTTGCCCCATTTTTGCATGTCCGAAGGTCAAACGCGCAGACAAACGCGTCCGAGGTCAGTGTTTGCATTCTTAATTGAAGCATTAGAGCAGTGTATTGGGCTTCAAAGGGAAAGGGAAAAAGAAAACGAGCTTCGGCATTCCTGCGAAAAAAGAAAATCTGAGACAAACAGGGGCAGAAGGAGGACAGAGACAGCGTGTGTGCGTGTGTGCGTGTTGCATTCCAGCATTCGGTCACTTGAGCACACTCAACTCGGATCGCGTTCCTCCTCGCGTTTTGCCTCTTCCTTTCTCTCATCTCATCAGAGAAGACAGACAGCTGCCAAGCCTAGCGCCCGTCTGTGTCCTTCGGTTGCTCCGTGTCGATCCTGTTTGACATATACAGACACACACGCACACGCCTTTGACCCCTTCTCCTATTGTGCTGTGCGCATGAGGTTTGGACAACTGTGGGAGAAAGAGCGAGGGAGAGAGGAAGAGAGAGATGAAGAGAAAGGGCGCCATGTAGAACCGTGTCTGTCAATGCAATCCGCTCTTCTGGTGTTGGACCCCCCTTTGACTCAATGAGAGACCACAGTCCGAGCCCATTTCGCTGTCTGCTGCCCCTTTCTCCGTCTTTGATCTCATCTCATGCTCCTCATCACCACCATCACCATCGATTCATCCACACTCTCGCTCCTTGCTCCATCCCCCACACTGCATCACCACTATTTTCATTTCGATATTCACGGCAGGCACGTGAACTTTCGCCCTCTTTCCCCCCAGTCTCTCTCTTTGAGGCATTCTGTCGCTCGCTTCAAACGACCAACACAGCATCGCAATTACTGCAGCACATTCTTTTGAAACCAACTTGAATCTACCTCATCATCATTGATCAGTGATAACAAAGACGTTGTTATTCCATCACCACAGCACAACACATCAATATGTCGTCCCCACAAAATGCACCTCGTATGCGTCGTCACAAGCGTCGTATCAATGACGATGCATCTCAACTCGCTCATGCCGTGAGGGCTTTCGCCGACACACAGGACCGACACGAACCCGACTTCTTTGCTCGTCAAGCTGACGGTGCCAACAATATAGGCCCTGGATCCAACACTGGTCGAGGTGGATCGGCGTTCGCTCCTGCTATGGGTGGCGGCTTTGGCAATGGCAATGACGATGGATCCGACTCCAACAATGCTGCCACCACCACTTCCACCCGTGGCTCTTCGAATGGCAATAGCGGCAATGGTAACGGCGCCGACACTCGAGCTACATCTTCCACCCAAGCTGCCGCTACCACTAGCACCCCTGCACGCAACCTTTACCCCACCACCTCGGCTTCCTCTTCTTCCCCCTCAGCCTCAGCCACATCTACCAACAACCCTTTCGACAACCTCTTGTCCCAAGTTGGCTTGTTGCCCTCGAGCAGCAGCTCCTCTAGCAGCTCTAGTACCTCGACATCTTCCACCCCTTCGTCCACCTCGACCTCTTCTACTCCGTCGTCGAGCACAAGATCTTCCTCGACCGCCAGCTCTACATCTACGGTTAGTGTCCCTTCTGGTGAATCTAAAACAGCTACACAACAGTCTTCGACTACGGATGGAAATACAGGAGGCGACTCCTCAACTCGGAATGACAACAACGAAAACGGTGCTTCTTCTTCGGTTTGTTTCCTCTTTTTGTTGCCCCAAGATCATGTCTCATCCATTAGCTACACCCCATGTTGCTTCCTCTCACTTGTCCACATGCGCTTCGTCGCAGAGATCGTACACAGCCTGCAGAGGCTGCATTTCCCACTCTACTTGTTTCACTCTATTGTCTCTGTCATCGCGTTACCCTCTCATGCTCCTTTCATACCCGCACTTGACCATCCTACCGACACAACACCCATCTCCAAAGGCAACACTCAAGGAATCATCTCGACCCTCACCTCATCCTCTCGATCAAGCCCAAAATCCCGTCGCACTCTAACCTCTCTTCTTTTCTACCCCTCGTCCGTACGAACGTAGCGAAACTGACACCTTGACTTTCTTTCTCTCTGCCACATCTTCTCACCAAACAGCGATCAACCTCGATTGTTCCTATCACAGCCACCGCCGTCGTCACCGCCACTCCCACAGCAGGCCTTGCTGCCGCAACCGCCTCTGCCTCTCCCAAGTCTTCCACATCGTCTGCTGGGCCCATCATCGGTATCGTCGCTGGTTCTCTTGTTGGTGTCGTCGTCCTCTCCGGTCTGGTCGGCTTCCTCTTCAAGAAGTACAACAAGAAGGATGACCCTTACGAGGCCAACCCCTTCGACCGTGATGCTTTCCAGCGTCACTCGGCCATGATCCCGGACCACTTTGAATCCGACGACGGTCACGCCGGCGGAGCAGGCGGTATGTCTCCTGAAATGTCGGAACACTACCACCAGTACAACAACTTTGGCCCCCAGTACGAATCCGGTATCAGCGCCGGTGCGGCTGGCGCTATGGGTGCCATGGCCGCGCATAACGAAAATGGCGGTCCTCGTCCTCCTACCATGTTTGCTAAGCACGCCGCCGGTGTGCAGCAAAACCAGCCCCAAGTCGGTGGATACTACAAGGACGGTGATTTCTCCAACCAGGTGCCCTCGATGCCACCTCACTCGGATTACCACGCACCTCCTGTTGCCGCTTTTGCCAATGTTCACTCTGACCAGCACTACCTCGATGAGCCCGGTTTCGGTCAAGGTCAACGTTCTGTTTCGCCCGCTCCTCAGTTGCCTCCTCTTGCGGCTTTCGGCGGTGATCCATATTCGATCGCCGGTGTAGGCCGGGGACAGCAACAGCCTCAGAACGTTGCCAACCCTTACGCTCATCTTGACCGATCGCACGGCGCCATGCCCCCCATGGCTGGTTCTGGATTTGCGCCCGGCTCCGTCATCCCTTCCGGCAATGGCAATGGACACCACTCTGGCTCTGGCTCCGTCTCTTCCGGCACCGGATCTGCCGATCAGCGCCATGCATCGATCAACGCCGCCGAAGCCCTCGCTGCCGGCCTTGCCCACCAAGCCTCGCTCAACCGCTCCGCTAGCCCCAACCACCAATATGCTCACCAGCACCCACAACAGAGGAACCAATACGACACCGCCGGTCGACCAAGCACCTCGGAAGCGCGCTCCGGTACACCTGAATTGCCCAACGTTCAACAGACGTACGCCTTGCCAGGTGCCGAGGGGGTAGCAGGCGCCTCTGCGGGGCATCGCATTTCGTCGGGTTCGCAAGATTTGTTGAACAGTGGTCCCAATTCGGCTGTTTCGCCCGGAGCAGCGATGAGGAACCCTTTTGACAACCCTGCTCCCCACCATCAGCAGGTACAGGAACATCAACAGCTGCAAGTGAGGAATCTTGTTCCGCAACAAGCGGGTGGACTCTCTGCAGGTCAGAGACCCATTTCGACCGCTAGCTCGATGGTGGATGATGAAGATGCGTACGGTGGAGTGTACTAGGGCGGATGGCTCTCAAGGTATCGTTGTTAGAATCGCATTGCCGTTCGTCGTGCTTTGCTCGGGAGTATATAACGAGTCTGGATTTGCAAAATGCTTGGTTTTGTTTTCGCTTCATATTGTTTTTATCTTGTTTCGTTCGCTTTTGTTTTGTAGGGATGAAATCTTTTGGTTTTCAAGAGTCTGTTTTGTTTTGTGGTCTGGGTGAGAAGGATGTGTATGACCATCTCGAGCGTGTGGAATCGTCATGGGGTGTAAGAGAGTCAAGAGTTGAAAAAGGCGGAATGGGCTTAATCACGACAGACCTAGGCTTTGGTGGGTTGAACCGAAGAGGGCCAATTCTTCAAACAAAGATACGAAACGAACCTTGGGAATCTTGGGATTGTCGATGATCATGTGAAAGGCTAGCTAGAGTACATAGATGAAAATTGCAAAGCGGAAAGACATGAGAAGGGAAGGGGGGAAGATTGAGGTGATGCATCTGACGAGCGGGGCGTGTTTGGAGGGGAAGGCAAACCCAGATCTTGGCAGCGTGAAAAAGCGATGGACACCTTCAAACCCATCGAAAGTACATAAGAGAGAAAGAGGAAGGGGGGGGAGGCGATCACCAGTTGGCCAAAGCCTCCTTTGTAAGAGGTTCGGTTTCCTGTTCGTATTCGATTTCGATTTGGGGGCCTTTTTTGCCTGCTCTCGTTGGTTTTTTGGGGCCCTTTTTACTTGGTGCCGATGCTTGTGCTCTACCTTTTCCACCCTTCTTCTTTCCATCGTCGCTTTCTTGACCCTCCTCATCCTCCTCGTCGTCATCGTCATCTGCATCCGAATCAGAAGCAAAATCAATCGAGTTGCCATCCGAATCGTACAAATCCTCCAAATCCCCCTCCTCATCCTCCTCTTCATCATCATCACTAACAAACTCCCTCTC
>JAXQGJ010000578.1:0-12409 GCA_037039655.1 Pseudozyma sp. M118-08B | reverse complement strand
CATCTGCACAAGAATATTTTGCTGATGCGCCAGCAGCACCAGGCCGTAATCCGCTTCAGCCGTAAACAGAGGCTTCATCATCCTCCTTAGACGCTAATTGTGCCCTTACATCAGAGCTCAACATGGACCCTACTCGCCGCACTGGAAACAGCCGAACTCGCTGCCCTAACCGCACTCGAGATGGAACTCGCGGGTACATCAGCCGCACTTACCACAGACGCCGAAGCTACACTTACCAAACTCGATGCCGATGATACCGCACCCTTGCTATTTCCTCCTCCAATTCCTCCGATTGCTGAAGAGGCAGACTTTGATGCCATCGAAGCAAGTGATGATGCCGAAGAGGACGCAACGCTCGCTGCAGAGGAAGCCGACTTCGACACAACAGAGGCAAGCGACGACGCTGAACCAGCCGGATCTTTAGCCAACGAAGAAGCCGACTTCGAAGCGATAGAAGCAACAGACGAAGCTGAAGAGGCAGCAACGTTGGCTGCTGAAGAAGCGGATTTAGAAGCCAGGCTAGCGGCGCTCGAGACTGAGCTCAGAGGCGTTCCACCAACGACAGAGGAGGCCGACTTTGACGCAACAGAAGCCAACGAGGACGCCGAGGAAGCGGCAACGTTGGCTACTGAAGACGCCGATTTGGAGGCTACGCTAGCTGCACTGGAGATAGAGCTTAAAGGCGTTCCACCAACAACGGATGAAACGGACCTGGATGCCACTGAGGAAAGCGAAGATGCGGAAGAGGCAGCAGCATCCGCCACTGAGGCCGCTGACTTGGACGCTACGCTCGCTGCGCTGGAAACCGAGCTGATCGGGCGGCCGCCAATCGCAGAAGAGACGGACTTGGAGGCAACCGAAGCAAGGGACGAAGCTGATGAGGCGGCTACGTCGGCTGCGGAGGAGGCAGACTTGGAGGCAACGCTGGCTGCGCTCGAAATGGACGAAATAGGGCTTCCACCGACTGCAGATGAGGCCGACTTCGAGGCTACTGAAGCGAGGGAAGAGGCCGAAGAAGCAGCTGCGTTGGCAGCAGAGGACGCGGATTTAGATGCGACACTTGCTGCGCTCGAGATCGACGAGACTGGACTTCCCCCAATTGCCGAAGAGACAGACTTCGACGCCACCGATGCGAGCGAGGAAGCTGAAGAAGCAGCAACGTTGGCAGCTGAAGATGCCGACTTGGACGCAACACTGGCTGCACGGGAAAGTGAGCTGACTGGACTACCACCAACTGCAGAAGAGGCGGACTTGGAGGCTACAGAAGCAAGCGAAGATGCAGAAGAAGCTCCTGACTGGACCGCGTCGCCAACGTTGTTGATCGCTGCATTGAAGCTGTCGCTGACCACCTCGGCATAGTCACCGAGTGTCTCGGGAGTTGGGGAAGCACCAACAGCAGATGCGACACTGCGGCTGGCTTTGCTGACAGCAGACGAAGCAGATGAAGCAGCGGCAGCGGCGGCGGATGAAACGCTCGATGCAGCACCAGCCAATGCAGAAGACGTCGAAGATGATCCTACAGCCGAAGCAACACTGCTGCTGGCCCTAGCAGCGGCAGAGGAGACTGAACTGCCAGCAGCGGCGACATTGGCGTTCAGACTAGCGATGTAGTCGTCGAAGGAGGATCCGGAACCGGTGCCAGAAGCAACGTACGACCTAGCCCGTGCAACGTACCCTTCCACTGCAGGCTCGCCGAGTCCGAGCTTAGAACGAGCGGCAGCAACAGCACCGAGCATACCAGCTGTAGCGTCGGTACTGATCCTGCTAGCCTGTTCTGCAAGCCTGTCAGTGACATCTGAGATTTTAGCTGCCACACCTTGACCTCCAAGTTGAGCAAGAGCAGCGTCAGAGTAAGCGATGAGCTCCTTCCTTGCGGAGCTGTGCAGCTTGTCAGTCCAGATTCGTAGCGAGTTGATCTCCTTTTGCATGTCAGGGGCCTCCTTGCGCAAATCGACAGCACCTGATGCGGCGCTGACGGCTTTCTTGTTGCTCTGTACAGCTGCGAGCTCCTCAACGAAAAGCGAAGCACGCTTGCGTACACCAATGTCCCAGCCTTGCCATTCGTCCATGGTGGCAGAGAACTTGACATCCTTCATAATGTCGTCGTAAGCCTCCTTGGCAGCATGCGCGTAACGACGCACTTCGGCACCGCTGGTTTCGATGGCCTGTCTCTCCTGCTTCAAGAGCTCTTCGTAGAATGCAGAAATTTGAGCCTTGGTATCCAGAGCAGCTTCGTCAAACTTAGCAATCTGCTGATCAACCAGCTTGTTACCAGCAGAGACTTTCTTGCTCAAGTCGGCAGAGCTGGAGGATAGCTTGCGAAGACCACGCTCGACACGGTTGAGGATGAGAGCGACAGTGTCCTCGACGAATGCCTCGTTGATAAGACCAAAGCGATCGGGCAGATCCGAAACGCGACGGTTGCGGAGGTCAGCAATGCGGTCAATGGCGAGCCTGTACTCCTTCTCGATGAGGTCGGTCATGCCGTTCTCCCAAACTTCGAGGAGATCCTTGACTTTCTCCTCTTCAGCATCCAGTTCGGCGTCGAGCTGGGCAGCCTTGACGGGGTCGGTTTCTATACCAGTGGCACTGTCAACAACGGCATCCTTGGCTTGCTTGACACGGTCAAGGAGAGAAGGATCATTTTGGGCCTTGATCGCATCTTGCTCTGCCTTCTTTATGGACTGTTTGGCATGCTTATCCGCCTCGTGCGCGGTTTGCTTCATCTCTTTCTGTGCAGCTTTGATAGCATCCGATCCGAGGTAGTGAGCCTTGCGTTCGTACACCTTCTCAACAAGGCGCTCGAGCTGAGGACGAACATAAAGGCTATAGAAGCGTCGAACGGCTGGGTCGACATGATTGACGAGAAAGCTGTAGACCTGCTTGATACCGTGAACGACGTGAGGGTGAACCTTGTCCATATAGAACGCATACGAGACCGAGGAAGATTGCAAGCTGTACTGGTAGGCCTGATCGACGTAGGGCGAGATGTCACGTTGATAAATGCTGTGGTAAGGCTTGACGGCCTTGTGAACCGTGTCGATGTGAGGTTGCACATTGCGCTTGTGGTACTGCTGAGCCTGTTGCAGGTAGGGATCGAGCTGCTTGCGGGCCTTCTTGAGAGCCCGACGACGAGCTGGATCAATGCGCTTCTTCCAAATGAGACGTCCACGCTTGTTAGCCTCGCGGTAGATGGGTCGAGATACCTTTTGGGCGCGCTTGACCCAAGGAGTAGCTGCCTTTATCACAGGACGTGTGTATGGTTCCGCCTTTTGCTGTGCTAGATGGAAATAGGGCTTGACGATGGGCGTCAATTGGTCGTGAGCTTGCGCCAAGTTGCGGCATACGGGTCGAGCATCTTTGGCCGAGTAGTTGAAGGAGAAAGGGCGAGAAGGACATGTCCAGAGAGCCGCGTAGATGAGGTAGAAGATAGTGACACGGCTGGCAAAGCTGATGAGCCATCCAGAAAAGCCTCTTGAAGGCTTTGATTTGCGACCTGCCTTTGTGTTGCGCATCAATAGTCCAGGCTTGTCATCGTGGGGGAACTTGACAGGGGGTGTGGGGATGGATGCACGGCCACTAGCCCTAGGCTTGGTTTCGCCCTGTCTGGCCATGGTGGATACGATTGAGGGAACGAGAGCGAGGTGATCAAACTCGCATGCGGTATCGTGAGTCTTGAAAGGAGTGGATGGATGGATGTCGGAAATGTAGAATGCAAGTAACGATTTGACAAGATTTCAACGCAGCAAATCGATGCTTCAAAAGGTGGTCAAAGTTGAGTCGAGGTAAGGCGAGGCGAGGGTCGACATCCGAAGAAAAGCAGAACCACAGTCAAGCCTGTTCATGATTTGCGTTTAATAGCAGCTGCTGAAAAGACATGCCTGCTGAGTCTGTGTCTTTCTCCGTCGCGACCAAGAAGAGGCGCAACACCAGGTTTGTGTCGTCGTCACATGCTACGCATTTTCCGCATTTCTGTTTTCTAACGACGTCACCGTTTTCACGCCTCTTTTAGTCTGCGAATTTGTAATTCAATAAGGTTTGTTAGAGAGAAAGCTGTAACAAATCTCTCGCGGAAAAAAAGTCGTAATCTGGCGCAGCGCAGAGAAATGGTATGCAGGGTTCTTGCGCGCAGTTCAGACGATCCTTTTCCCTTTTTTAGCGCTTTTTCCCTTTTTTGCTCGACCTTTTGCTTTGCGGTGACTTACTGCGTAGCTGTGGAAGCTCGACCAGAGCTATTCAAAGCTTTGTTCCTAGCCTGTCTTCAATTTCTCTTCCCCCGATCCACGAGTCTTGCTTTTGCCTTCGTTGTGAGACAAGCCGCGGAAAGCCAGAAGCCCAAAACCAACAACGCCCGTCTCCCGACGATTCTTGCCGTTTTCCCTCCACCATCATCCTTCTCTCCTCTCCCTCTATAGATCGGGTCACCTGTTGTTCGGCTTTGCTCAGTCTAGGCCCTCGTCCACTTGCTTCTGCGAAGCTGCATGCTTGATTCCCACATCGGACCGATCGAGATTCACGAACGATCTCAAAGGGAGCAAGAACATCACACGACATTCCTCATTCAGCTTCCCCACGTCCTTTCGAAGCTGGGAACACAAGTCAAAGCAAGACGACACCCGAGTCTTGTATCCACACTTTTCTGTCCAAAGCAGTGCTAGAGATTGTGTCCGACATAGCTGCTGCACAATGACGACTGCAGCAGCTGTTATTCCACCCGGCGGCGAACTGTCTGCCTCGTCGTCTGTAACACCTACGCTGCGAAGCAGTCCCCGCAAACGAGCCAAGTCTCCATCTCTTCCGTCATCATCATCGACTTCATCGGCAACACCCGTCAAACAGCAAAAGAAAGCTCGAGCAGAGCCCGTCGATGAGTCCGAGCTCGACTGCGCTGCTTGTCCCAAGCATGGACAACCTGCCCCCGTTCCTGGCAAAGGCGCCGCCTCCGATCGCGAGACATGGATCTGTTGCTCTCAATGCCAGACCTGGTTCCACTGCATCTGTATCTCGCTCGTGAATCCTGAAGACTACAGCAAGTGGTACTGCCAGCCTTGCATCACTCGATCACAGGAAGCATTCGAATCAGGCACCAGCACTTCTCGCCCTCCTCTGGCCAACGTCGCTCGACCACCACGCCGCAAGTCAGGGCGCGCAAAGCTCGAGGTCGACTATGCTGCTATTCAAGAAGGCATCCCCGCTGATCCATTGGGTCGATGGAAGAACTTCCTCAACACTTACGACTTTGAACCCGACAACTTTCGCAGGATGGAAGGGCATGAGTGGACCATTGACTGGCTTCTCAACGATGAGACTGCTTTGCGGCAGCCCGTACTTGTTCCTGCTCCGGAGAATCTTCATCAAGCTTCAAACGATACAAACTCGCTGGCAGCAACAGCTGTCAAGACGGAATCTGAAACGCAGCTCAACGGCTCAAAGAAGACGCTACCAAAGAGCAAGAAGAAATCAGCCTCTCGCTTCGTGCCTAGACCTACCACCATACCTGGCATGCTGGTGCCACCTGCCGAGATGACCATCTTTGACGTCGCCGACATTGTGGGTCACGACACACCTGTTGAAGTGATCGATGTAGCCTCGCAGTCGTCTTCCAAAGTGTCTTGGACCATCTCGGAATGGGCCGAATACTTTGCCACACCCAAGGAGAAGAAGAAGAAGACACTCAACGTCATTTCGCTCGAAGTCACCGGCACGCCCATGCAAGCCTTTGTCGAAGCGCCTCAGCTCGTTCGCGATCTCGACTGGGTCACACGCGATTGGCCATCTGAACGCCGGGACGAGACCTGTGCCGACAACAGCTGGCCAAAGGTGCAGCGCTACGTTCTCATGGGCGTGGAGGGAGCTTACTCGGACTGGCATATCGACTTTGCAGGCAGCAGCGTATACTACCACGTGATCTGGGGCCAAAAGACATTCCTATTCGCACCTCCAACTCCACGCAACCTGGCAGCTTACAAGGCGTGGTGTAGCAGCACGAGGCAGGACTTTGATTGGCTCGGCGACCACTTGCATGGACTGACCAGGGTGGATATTCGACCAGGAGAGACTATGCTCATTCCATCAGGTTGGTTGCATTGTGTCTACACACCCAAAAACACGCTCGTGGTCGGAGGTAACTTCTTGACAGATTGGAACGTCGCGACGCAATGGAAGCTGGTTGAGATCGAGGAAGCAACCAAGGTGCCAAAGAAGTTCCGCTTTCCACACCTCAAGCGTCTCAGTTGGTTCGTTGCCAAAGGTTGGAATGATCGGCTGGAGCCCATGGATGCGGTCAAGTGCACTTCGAATGGAGCTCAAGATCAAGATGATGGTGTTGAGGCGGAAGAGAATGACACAAAGGCTGAAATGGACGTTGGCATCTTGCTGGAAGTTGTGCCGCCGATGAAAGTCCTCAATGGTATCGAGCTAGTCTGTCAATCGCTCAGTGACGACCTCGAGCTTATCCAAGACCCATTTCTTGCTGAAAGCGGCGAAGAGAAAGCTGTAAAGCAACAGAAAGCAGCTAAAGAGGCCATCCCCACTCACTACGTCGGCAATCTATCAAAAGCCGAGACGATGCTTGCTTCGCTGCGCGACCGAATCGAAAAAGCAAAGATGCTGGAGAGCAAGGTACACACAGAGCGTCTCGCACGAGCAAGAGCCTCGAGAATGGCTGATGAGAAGGGAGTAGGAAGGAAGACGAAGAGGATACGGCGATGAAAGGCGGACGCTGGCGTTGATTGGGGTGCAGGAGGTGCAGTAAGATCCTCGTGAGAGACGACAACCTGGTTCAATCGGCGTGTCTCAGAAGGGAGATTGACAATGCATTCGTCGAAGAAGACGCCGCATGGTCGAAATTAAGTCAGGGTGCAAGTTGGGCAAGAAGGCAACATAAGCAATCAAGAGGCTTCGAGATAAGATTAGCTGTAGTTCCAGCTGGAACATAAGCTTGCTTGCGTCACAATCTCTTATCTCTGTCTTCTACCCCGCACTGAAGAGATACAGAAGATTCTTGGTCGGAGTCTTGACGTCACATGTCCAAATGCCCGATACCGCGTTCTTTTTGCTATATGCTCGCCAGCCTCTGTGTCCCTATCGACAAAGATAAGCTTCTGCTCGGACTATCATTGTCCGACATTCATGCCTTCCATGCCGGCCGCCACCACACCTCACTGTTGTCTGTTGTCTCTCGGAGAATTTGCGTAGACATAGGAGATCCCCCACTTTGCCCTTACCTCATTGTCTTTGCAATCTTTCGAATCTGCTCTCGCCTCTATGGTGGGAGCACCTTTTGCTTTGATACCATGTTTTTGTTATCTTTGCTCGCTCCGTTGCGATGTTTGTGACCACTCATGCATGCACGTCATTTGCATTGCTTCTTTGTGGGGTGCAGCCAAGCATACAAGCTCATGCGCTACGTCATTAACCCTTTCGCTCTGACGACATGATACAAGCCATTTAGTCTATGGTGATGTCGAGCAGCCTGTGTGGTGTGTGCGCGTTTGTCAAACTCTTATCTGGACCCTCGGAAAAGCAGAGCGCTGGCTTATCTTTGCCGCCGGCTAGCTGGTTCTCGTGCGAAAAATGTAGAAGACCTGCCAGAGCAAAGAATCGAGGTCAAAATGACAGGACAGACTGAGACGACCTCGTTTGAGTGAGTGTTGGTTTCTGAACCCTCTCTTCGGGGCGGAGTCGTCGTGCAAGCTTACAAAGGGTGCCGGCCGTTCTGCTGACCCTGGCTTCACCTTCTTTGGTCTCGGCCAGCAAAAAGCAAACTCGAGCAAGGCACGGCACGGCAAGGGCCTAGGGGATTATGGAAAAACCCGCAGACCATGCAAGCTTGTGCAGCTTGTGCAGCTTGTGATAAGAAAGACGCGCTCTGATTGGTCACAGCAGCCATTCTTATCACCAACGCGGACAATTTTGCTGCTGCATGAAAGTCCAGATGCAGCAAGAGGTTGCGTCGATGTTTGCGTCGATTCGAGAGATAAGGATGGCCTCGGTAACGTTGACGCTCGGCGCTCCGCTTTGCCCGTTTCTTTCCCCCGTTTTCTCCCCGCCCTGACCCCTACTCCTTGTCTCCTTCCACGCTTCCTCTTTTGAAGACTGAGACGAAAGGGGAAGCGATCATTTGAGAAGCCTCATCTTCGATTCTTGCCCAGCGTGATTGTCGTGGAAGAAACAAAACAGCTTGGATCAATGCTCAGTGTAGAAAACAAAGATAGAGATCCTGAGAAAGGGGGACGACAAGGCTTGGCTTGACTCGGCTTTCACCTCGCTTGAGAGATAAGCTCGTTCCCATCATCCTTCGCGCAAAATGCTATCCGTCCACCTCCATAGTCCACAGCCTCACCTCCCCCGTCCCGTCGCCCAAGATAGATAGATAGATAGCCCACCATGCCAAGACAAAGACCTGGACAGCTTCAATCAATGGCAACTCCGTCATAGTCCGTTTTCATGCGAAGATATGATGAGATGCAAAAGCTTGGCGTTGATGCCAATCTCTCATGCCGATGCTTACCTCGCCATCTCAACAGCGTGATACTAGCGTGAATGATAAAGTGTACCGTTCTGGTCGCCTTGGAAATCCAGCGACTGAGTGCAAATGGCTCTCATCCACACGGTCTGACGGGATGCTTTTGAATTCAGGGCCCCGTCCAACACAAACTCAAAGCAACATCGAACCGAAACTACGACCAAGTCCTCGTGGCTCTGAACTTCAGAGGAGTCACAGTTGTTGTGAAAGCCGCGCGCGTGTGTCGAGAGAAACAGGGCAGAAACAGGCGAGAAGGGCTAGAAATTGAGGTCTGCGAGATGGGCTCTAAGGGTTACCGTTAAGTTAGTCGGCGTTCCATCTTCCTTTTTTAGCTTCAAACTGACGGTCCTTTTTTGCTTCCCCGCCTGCCCACGCCAGCCCGCAGAAATGAGAAAAGAGAAATTTGAAAATGAAAGAAGAAGACGATGATGATGCGCTCTTTGCGTCAACTTTTCATCCAAACAAAACAGCCGAATCGACACTTTTGTCTCGGTGTCTGTGTTACACACAACTTGCACTGCTTATTGACCGTTCTGCTACCGCCTTCTCGTAAACGGTCAAGTGCTGCTTCTGCATTACATTTGATAGTTTTGTGTGTGTCTCTCTGAGCGACATGCTCCGACAATCTGTAATCTATCTGGCTTCTCATTCGTTGTTCACTCCTAGCAAATCAACTTGTGCGTTTGCTTCTCCGGTTTTTTGCAAACCAAAGCCGCTTTCGTCCAGCTCTCGAGTCAGGTTTGAGGTCGCTACTCTATACTTACTTATACCTTCCGGACGTTCAGTTGTCCAACCTAGATTTTCTTTCTTTTCCTTCTTCTCCTTGCCATACAACCTCCATCCTCCCTCCGCCCTACCTTCGCCTTTACGTCCTCGTTTCGGTCGACCCTTCACTCGCTCTCGCTCTCGAGTAGGAAGAAGCTAGGCTCAACTGCTTCATCGATCCTTCATTCAAGTCGCGTCTTCGTCTTCATCCTCACCAGCACGACCACTGGCCGCATTCGCTAGCTCGCACTGCTTGCACTGAGTCCGATCGCTCGTACCCGCCCCCAGCCCCGATCACATCAGCTACCATGGTCAACATCACATACGGAGTCTTGAGGGCACCGGACGGCGCCACCGCTGGCTCCTCCGTTGTTTCCCAGCAGGGTACCGACATCATCGTCACCTACGGCAATGACAACTCTGAAGTCGCTGCCTTCTCTCCCGGTGACATCTCTTGGGTCCTCACATGTACCGCTCTCGTATGGATCATGATTCCTGGTCTCGGCTACCTCTACTCTGGTCTTGCTAGGAGAAAGAACGCTCTTCACCTTCTCCTCCTCACCCTCGCAGCACTCGCCGTCGTCTCCTTCCAATGGTTCTTCTGGGGCTACTCGCTCGCCTTCTCCCAAACCTCGGGCGCTTTCCTCGGTGACCTTCGCAACTTCGGATACATGCAAGTTCTTCAAAACCCTGTTTCGCAGGCCAATAACAAGGTTCCCGAAATCGTCTACTCCATCTACCAGTGCATGTTCGCCAACCTCGTACCAGCCATTGCCATCGGTGCCGCTTGTGAACGTGGTCGCGTTTGGCCTTTCCTCGTCTTCACCTTCATCTGGACTACTTTGGTCTACGATGTCATCGCATGCTGGATCTGGAACCCAACCGGTTGGGCCTTCAAGTGGGGTGTTCTCGACTACGCTGGTGGAGGACCGGTCGAGATCAACTCTGGTATCACTGGTCTCGTCATTTCGTACTATCTTGGTCCTCGTCACGGTTACGGTACCGAACGATTGCTCTTCAAGCCTCACAACGTTTCGCACATTGTTCTCGGTACCGCTTTCCTCTGGATGGGTTGGATCGGTTTCAACGGTGGTTCCACTTTCGGTGCTAACCTTCGTGCCGCTATGGCGATCAACACGACCAACCTCGCTGCTTCCGCTGCTGGCTTGGCTTGGATGTTCCTCGACTTCCGCCTGGAGCGCAAGTGGTCGGTTGTCGGTTTCTGCACTGGTGCTATTGCTGGTTTGGTTGCCATCACTCCAGCTGCAGGATTCGTCGGTATGCCTGCTGCTTTGTTGATCGGTGTCGTTTCGGCTGTCGTATCGAACTTCGCCACCGTCTTGAAGGGTCCTATGCGCGTCGACGATGTGATGGATGTCTTCTCGGTCCACGCCCTCGCTGGTTACGTCGGAACGCTGTTGACGGGTATCTTCACCCAGGCTTCCGTTGCCAACAATGACGGCTACACTCAGATCCCCGGTGGATGGTTGGACGGCGAATGGGTTCAGCTTCCTAAGCAACTCGCTTACTGTGCTGCCGTCACCGCTTGGTGCGCTGGTGTCACCTTTGCTATCATGTTTGTTCTCGATCACACTCCTTACATTGGACCCTTTAGAGCGTCCGAGATGGGAGAGATTGTCGGAATGGACGAAGATCAGTGTGGAGAATGGGCATACGATTACGCTTTCATCAACCGTGACTTGGAGGGCAACTACAACCCCAACCACGGTCAGACGCTGGATATGCACGAGAAGGTTGCGCATACAGAACACAATGGTTCATTTAGAAGCGATTCAAGCCCAAGCACACAAGGCACCGCTGGTGTAGCGGACAACGTTCATGCCGCTTCGAGAGGCGATCCTCACGCCAACCATGCAGAGTTGTTGAAGGAGAAGAACAGCGCTGATTCTCCCGTTGTTAACCAGTAAAAGGCTGTTCTGGGCTACAGTGCAGTTCTGTATATTCAACTCAAAATTTTAGGGAACTTTAATGCTATCAGGTCACTTTTATATCATCATGAACATCAGCTTTGTTGTGTGTGCTCGTGTGATGAATGCTTGAAAGCTGAAATGGTGAGCACGTAGCGAGAATTCTTCCATGCATAGTCAATTGCATCAGAAAGATCTGATCTGCTGAAATAGGGGCCGCTGACAGCCATCAACAGTTTTCATGCGTGAATTGCTTGTCCAGCTGCGCCAACCTTTCGAACTTCTGCTGCACACTTTGAGCTGCAGTAATCTTCCTTTCGCCTAGCAGGCTCCGTTCTTCAATGACTTTAGCGTTGATCTGCGTAGATAATTCGGTCATCTGCATCTCGGCTGAGTGCCTCAAATGCATGCAATGCGTCTTGACTAGCCGCTCTTTGAAGGCTGCAGTTCATCGTGGCTGGTGTATGCAGTGGAAGGCGCCTCTGGATCGTGACAATGGTGCTTAGCACGGCGTCACTTTGCATGTGATTTGTGTTGTAGCACGCACGGCTAAAAGCTCAATTTGCGGATCTGTGTGCACTGCTGCTGCTGCTCCACGGGCCATCTACGAGTCAATCGTACCGCTGAAGGGTATCACGCTTGCATGTGGCGCTGACAGCTGCGGTTCACATACAATAGATCATACTTCATGATGGTGATACTTGGTGGATACAGTCGGGCGACGATCGTTGTGAACAAGGGTCTCTATCCTGAACGCACCATGCACCCTCAAGTGTGAGGCTCTTGACTGGCTTTTTCATCGAACCCTCATTAAAGATCAGCTACGCCCACTCCTCCTTGACGGGACATTGTTGTATGTCCTACCACATCCTGCGGGACCCGGAGGAAACGAGACTTCTTCTAGTCGCGATCGCGCCTCGCCTCCTTCTTCTCGCTCAACATCCTCTACAAACCGACTTCACCCGCATGGATCAACCCTGTTACGAATACGCTCAACAGATAGCCTTGCCATAAGCTCTCTTAAGCCGTATTGAGCTGAAGTAGCTCAGCTAGCCGCCCTGGCATCGGCTTACAAACGAGCAAACCCGGTCTTGATCCCAATTCATAACCACTTTCATTGAACCAATATTAAAACAAGGAACTTGGGGAATTGGATTTATAGGATTGGCAGAAACATTAGTAGCTTTAG
>JAXQGJ010000577.1:0-12338 GCA_037039655.1 Pseudozyma sp. M118-08B | reverse complement strand
AGCTATAGGAATAGCAACATTGGCGACAAAAGAATGTGTTTAGAATGGACGCGAATGACTCAACTCAAGGTGAAAGGGTGAAACGACATGGCAGGGGGGGCATTTTGCCCCGTGCTCGGCCTATGTGGTGATTTGGGCGGTCTTCTAGGCACACCTAGCAGCCCGCTACTCGAGTATCGACGACGAGTCAGACGACGAGCGGCACTTTTGCTGATCCACATTTCGGCTTCGCTGTCTGTCGTCGTTGTTTTCGTTGCCTCTTTTCCTTCTTCTCCCTTTTCATCCTTTCCGCTCACTTCTCCCATTCCTCCTGGCGAAGCAGCAAAGGTGGAGAGGGAGGGCATATCGAGCATGCTCTTGCTCCAAAAAGCGTTTCCGATGCTGCTCACCGCTGGAGCGGAGGCGGAAGAATCGGCTGAAGCACGGGACCAAGACGTGTCGATGCTCGAGGTAGAATTACGTCGAGGGTGGTGGAAGCGGTCGATGGTGGAAGTGGAGGTCGTGTTGGAGTGGGTGAGAGTATGCGTTTGAGAAGGGGTTTCGGCGCTAGTGGTGGGTCGGCTACGATTGAAAGGGGAGAGGGGACGATGGACGGCAAGTTGACGTGCTTCAGCCTTGAGACGGTCGACGGCCGAGGCGGTTGTTGGGCGGCGGGGCGATTTGATCGGTGCTGCTGTTTTGCGTGGGCCAGAAGCGGTTTGAGGTTTGGGCTGGGTGAAGGGCGTGGTTTCACGAGGGAGGCGATGGAGTGCGTTGCCTCCGGTGAATGAAGGCGTGTTGTAGTTGATGCGAAGCGGAGGAGTGCTCGACAGCGTTCTCGCCTTCTCATACTGGTAGTGCGGCTTTGAGTCTGAACACCTCACTTCTCTCGGTACCGGTACAGAGGGCGATTGTCTATCGTGCTTCAGCTCCAGCAACGTCCTCCCGATATTGAACCCATCATCATCAACCCTTGCCAACCCAGCCTCACCCGCAGCAGGTGACATAGGCATAAGCGGGAAAACTGTACTCGCCGAAGGACTATCCACAATACTATGGCTCTGTCTGCAGTACTCCGCCGTCTTGGAGCTACCGAACGACTCGTCGTGGGCGAGAGCGTGCATCCCACGAGGAACATAAGCGTGGTTGGTATTGGGCTGTTGAGGCTGCTGGAGGATCAGTGGCTTACCGCTAGAGGAAGAGCGTTGCGACATGGCTAGAGGCATTGAGGAGAGTGTATCGTCGCTGACGGTGTGTGTGCGGCGAGGGCGGAAGGCTCGATCCGGTTGAAGCTCAGCTGGAGGGGTGTGGGAGCGACGACGCGATCGACGGTAGCAGATGATACCGAAGAGAGCGAGGAGGAAGCCACCGAGTGCAGCGCCGATGCTGATACCCGCATAAAGGTCAGTGTGGTCGTGAATGTTGGCTCCTGATCCTGCGGAGGCGGTCGAAGACGTAGCAGAAGGAGCAGTTGAGCCAGACGATGACGAAGCTGTAGCGTTCACCATGCAAGAAGCAGAGCTGTCAGGAGTGACAAAGCTATACCAATCAAACTGAACCTCCTTGCCCGTGCCAGGAAGATCATTGGCATTTCGAGACAATGTCGCCGTATGATTACTGCAAGACAGACCGTTGAGATGAAAAAGCTTTTTCTGTAGCTGTTGCTTGTTGTTTACAGTTGGTGCAGTAGCCGTCGCTTCGGCCGCGGTGACTTGAAGTGGATACGAAGTGCCGTTGTCGAGTATAAGCTGAGCGTTGGTTCCGTCTCCCCGGTAGAGCAAAGCTACGGTGAGCGAGTCACCAGGGAAATTGAAGCTGAGCTGAGCATCCGGCCTGTCCGTCAAGACTGCAGCTCCTTTCCACGCGATAGGATCTTGTATGGGTACCCATGGCGAAGTGTTGCTCTGATAGGGTGATGGACCGGGAGTGTAGGAGATGGTGGGATCGCTGTCGTCGACACGCGTTCGTTCGTGAGCTCCTTCCTCGTTATCGCCCTCGGCAGCTCGTGGGAGGATCCTAGGTGGCATGGCGTGGTGATGGAATCGACACCTTCCTCAGAGATAGTCGTCAGAAGGATGAGTGGTATGAGTAGAAGAGGAGAGGAGAACGGGAATGATGGTGTTAGGAAGATGGAAAAAAGTCGAGGAGGATTAAGAAGAGTGAAACCCCAAGAGCTGCCATCCTTGTTAGGACCTTTGATGGCTGAGCTCCACCTTGGCCGCCATCAACTTTGCCAACTTGGCAAGCGAGTGCCCCACTGGTTAAACTCCCACGTCCTTTTCGGAGGACACCCGTTGTTGCTGTGGCGTGGATGCTTGACTGCATGGGAGGGTGGGTGAGTTTGGTTTGAAGCATGGCTTCATATCGCCAGTCCGCTGCTTTTGTCTTAAGTGCACGGTGGTGTGTTTGAAGAAAGATGCAGATCGTGGGAGAAAAGCAAAAAAGGGCATCGCTTACTGGAGACTGGTGCATGAGCCTGTCATCAAAGCTGGCGGCCCCATTCTTTCTTCCCGCCGTCTGCTTGGTCACCACTGCTGCAGCCGACGGGCGGCGGATCATCCGATAGCGTTTGGCTGCATTGCAGGTTGCAGCGAGGCGAGGCGATTTGAATGGCTCGGTCTTGATCCTATGTGATCTTTCATTGGGAGATTGGCAGCCAAAGCGCTTTGCAGACTCGTTCAAATCGGTCAATCTACCTCATCCCATCAGCGTCACAGAAACAACGTTCTCTGCTCCCACGAATCCTTTGCACGATCAAGCAAAACGGCAATGCTGGAGAGATTTGCACATTTCAAGCTCATCGCCAACTCAAACAAAGCGAGGTTGTCACATCTCACCAAATCCCACCTGCATCCGCTCTCATCTTCCTGCAGCAGCAGCAACAACAACAATCCAAAAAGTGGCCCCTCCCTCTGCACTTTGCGTTTGGTGGGGACATCTTAGCGGCAACAAGCGATACTCGTCAAGTGCCTGACCATGCGTTGCAGCACTTCATTCCACCGCTTCTCATGCATTCAAAGCGTGATGGGTGCTCTGGATGCAGGCTTGGACGTGATTGCTTTTGCTGCTCCCTTTATTGGAATTTGGCATTTGGACTCATAGCGATATAGATGGTCCGGAGCCAAAAGGTAAAACAATGTTACGTCGCCACAACTACATGTGCAACTCGGTAGAAATTGGTGTTGGTTCGGTTGAAGAAGCTAAAAATTTGAGAAGATTCGCGTTTTTTTCTTTTGCCTCGGCAACCTCCACCGCCAAAAAAGTTGAAGGACCCTTGTTTCGCCGTCTCCTCGTTCTTGCGTTTGAACCCATTTTCTCCTTCCCTCTCACCTTTACAATCTCCTCTACTAACCCCTTGCTCTCCTCACCAACACCAAAGTCGCTTTCGCCGCAACATCGCCCAAAATGAGACAACGTCGAGCCAAGATCTATCGCAAAATGCTTCACCAGTATCAGATGCAATTCGGTTTTCGTGAACCATACCAACTCCTCCTCGATGACACCTTTGCCCTCGCTCTGTCGCGATACAAGATTCAAGACCCGCTCAACCAGTTTGGCAACGTATTGCAAACCAAGAAGGTCAAACCTCTGATTACGCAATGCTGTATGCAGGTGCTTTATGGATTAGGAAAGGAGCATCAGGCGACGGTGAATATGGCCAAGGAGTGGGAGAGGAGAATGTGTAATCATAGGGAAGCGATTGATCCAGTGGAATGTATCAAGGAGTGTGTGGGGAAGGAGAACAAGCATCGGTATATCGTGGCGAGTGAAAAGGGGGAGTTGAGGAAAGGGTTGAGGGAAAACGTGGCGGGGTTGCCGATGATGCATTTTACACAGGCGGTGATGGTGCTAGAACCCATGTCGAATTTGACGAAAGAGAGGATTGAGGAGAAGGAGGAGACCAAGTTGAGTCTACCTGCGAGCGAAGCTGGGTTATTGAAGAGGATGCCCGGTGTCGAAGTTGATATCATTGGTGCCGAAGCGGTAGATGGAGAAGAAGGAGAAAAGGTGGAGGGCGAAGAGGCAAAGTCAACTGCTGCCGAGGGAGAGGTGACTTCAGGAGGAAGGAGACGCAAGAGGAAAGCTCCCAACCCGTTGTCCGTTCGCAAATCGAAGAACCCCCGTCTAACAATGGAGGAGAAACTCAAGAAAGAAGCAGAGTTCAAAAAGCAAAAACAACGCAACGCAGCACGAGCACGTATGGAAGCTACCAAACTTCCCAACAGCAACAGCAAAATGGACGACTCAGAAGGTGGCGCCGCAACTTCCGCGACAGCTGGTACAAAGAGGAAGCGTAGACGCGGCGGATCGTCCAACAAGGATGTCACATCCGCCAACGCCGCCAACAAAAGTGAAGGCCAAGGCGAGGGAGAGAAGAAGCAAAAGACACAACACCAACCGAAGTTCAACGGCAGCGAGAATGCTCAATCCGTGGCAACGCCCAGGCCAGAGGGCGCTTCGAAATCTAGGAGAGTCAGGTCGAAGAAGATCTCTTCCGATAGCACCACGGCTGCCACTGCTCCAGCTCCAACCACCGAGAGCTCTGCTTAACTTCGTCCTTCCCGCTCAGCATACCCTTGCATCTCATCTCAACTCACGTGCATATCTCGCATCATGTATCAAAACCAGCAATACAACACGCACTTACACGCATATCAAAGGATGTTCTCCTCTCAAAGTTTTGTTGAGATTGCAAAGTCGAGGAATACCTTTGCGGCACTCAAGCCTTGACAGTGCGCAAAGCGAGTGCTGCAGACGTCGGTTGAGCAGCACCGAGCTTCTCTGAAAATGCCGATAGTTGGCGAAGCAATTTGGCACGCGTCTGCGTCTGTTGCTGCAGTTGTATCTCGGGCTGCTTGTGGTATGGCAGCCAGGGGCGACCCAATCCTGTCCTCTCTAACTGGTCTTGGTCTTTATTCGCTGTCTCTTTCCCGTCTGCAGCCTTGGCGGATGAACCTGACTTGACAACGGCAGTGAGATCGACGACGCTCGATAGAGCCAATGTGGTGAGTGCGTTGGCGTACAAGCTCTTTGCCTCGGCTCGTACAGAGCCAGCTGCACCATGGTTGGCACGGGCCGGACGAAGCGCAGCCCGCTTAACAGGTTCGCCGACCTTCTTTGTATCACTTTCGTCGCCACTCTTGCCTCCAATAGCCTCTGTCGAGTCTTGCGAACTACGCTGCGCCGGTCGTCGAGCGAGGGCGGGCAAAGCCTCCATCTGCTGCAAAAGCGCATTGCCTTTGAGCATGGCATTCTCGTTGCGCAAGTGCTTGAGTGCTCCTTTGAGTGCTTCCAACTGATTCACCAAGTACGACGTCTCCAAGCTGCTGTAACTTGCTCCGATCTCCGCACCACCTTCCTGTGTTGCGCGAACGCCCGAGCCAGCTGCACCGCCCTCTCCATCTCTTGCCACTTGTGCCGAAGCAAGGGCGTCTGCAGGCGCGGCAGCGACTTGAGCCTTGAGCCGGTCGTTGTCCTTCTGTAACGTCTCGATCTCGCTTTGCAAAGCATCGTTGGCATCCTGATAAGCCTTCGCTTGCTTTTGTGTCTCGGTCAGCGTTGCCCGAACATCGCTGTATTGATCCACTTGGGCTTTCGACTTCTCGAGCTGCTTTTGTAGGCGTTCGATCTTGATCGAGCCTTCTTGCAGCGCCTGATCGCGTGCCTTGACCTGGCGAAGAAGGTCACGGGCATCTTCGCTGAGTTTAGCCACTTGGCGTTCGAGCTCAGGGTTCTGAGTAGCTTGCGTCTTGATGTCTTCAGCGCGTGCCAGCCAGGGTCCGGGACCGTCAATGCGGATGACGTTCTCCTGCTCGACGATGGCAGTCAGCACGGTTTGAATGGTTGTAGCGAGATGCGAGGTCGATGTGAGAGGGCCGGACCAGAGGTTGATATCAGCCTTGCCGAGCCCTTCCTCGGTCGCTTCGGCCACCATATCGGTCAGCTTGCTAATCTCGAAGGTCGTCTTGGAAGTGCGGACCTCAGCGACGTACGCCGCGATGGATTTGGACAATTGAGTAGCAAACGTGACCAGCTGCGACGTGAGTCTGCCCAGAGGAGGCAAGTGCATGATAGCTTCCATGCGCACTGCTTCATCGTTCTCGGCGAGACTGAGCAATCTGCGCAGCACCTTGCGTGTGAGTACCTTCGTATTGCGGATGCGGTTGATGAGCTCTTGCATCGGGTCGAACAAGTCATCTTCGATGTTTTTGCTTCCCATGTCCCACTCTACGTCATCGTCTGCGTACAGCTGGGCGAGCTGCTGCTTAGCGTAGCCAAGTGCTGCAATCAGCGTGTCGAGATCGTGGTCGATCAAGTTGGCAGAGCCCACCTCCTTGGCAGCCAGATCGCTGTCGTTCTCTTCTCCGCCCAGAGCCATGGTGAAGTCCTCGAACTGCTTGACAAAGCGGTTGAATTCTTGACCGCAGTCATGCTCCTTGAGCTCTTCACGTCGCAATGCTGCAATGAATGAGTCCACCTTGCGTTCGATGGCCATATTCTCGCGGTACATACGTCCACCTCGAAGGAAGACCTCGATGGGTGCGAGTCGAAGCACGGCAGCAATCTGGCGCGAAAGAGCACTGAAATGGGCGATCGAGTGACGCATCTGGCAAACGCCGACCATAATCTCCGGCACCACACCAGATAAGCTCTCCTGAATGTCGTGGTTGGTCTCGACGATCGACTTGATGAGATCCGATTTGACCGCCATGCGACGGAAGAAGAGCAAGCAGTTAACAGCATCAGCGTCTGCCTCGAAGTACTGACTGGGCAGGTACGATCGCACCATCTCAAGATGCGAAGTGGCTTGGCTAGCCTGCAGCCGCCCAAGTTCCAGATCGATCGTCTTGGCCTGGCTCTTGAGTGCACTCGACTGCAACTTGAGATTGAGGTTGAGCATAGCCTGGTCTGCCAGGTCTTTGCGTCCCGCGCCACCTTCTCCAACGTACTCGGCTTGCTCTGCCTTGGCAGCTTCAAGCTCGCTCTGCAGATTCGAGACGAGCTCACGGAACTGACCGAACGTGTTCTGATAGTCGACCGCGTTGTTTTCGAGACCTTCGTTGCGAGCTTGCAGATCACGGATACGTGACTCGCACAGATCCACTTCTTCGCGGAGCTCCTTCTCGTTGATCGTATGCTGTTCTTCGAGCTCATTGTTGATCTCGGCGATAGTCTCGTGCTCCTCAATTTCGTCGCGCAGCTTCTTGACAAGGTCGCTGAGCTGGAGATTGCGCTCCGTGAGCTGTTCGACCAGGTCCTGAGCACTTAGGGCATCATCCAGCTGAAGCTTGAGGTCTTCAATCATCGACTCTGCGTTTTCGAGCTCAGGCAAGAGCGAGTCATTGGTCGAATTGAGTTCGATGAGCTCTGCATTCTCGCGCTCGAGCTCGATGATCTTGCGACGATGGTCCCCTTCGATCTCGTTTGAGCGGTCTCGCAGATCACGTAAGACACGACGCAACTGATCGTTCTCGCGCTGCAAGAGCTCGGATGCAGCGGAGCGTCCAGCACCTTCTTCATGGTCATCTGCGCCTTCTTCGCTAGGTTCTCCATTTCCTGCCTCAGCCCGATGACGGAGCAGATGCGGATTGAGGTCCTTCTCCAGAGCTTGGATCTTTGCATTGGCAGCCTCGAGTGACATGAGGTGTTCTTCCGCTTCAAGCGCCGCTGTCTCGGCCTTCTCTTCGGCCATTTCGCGATCCAGCGTCAACGACTCGAGCTCATCATTAAGACGTGAGAGCTGACGTTCAAAGTCGTCTTTCTGCATTGCCCAGTCTTTCTCGAGCTTTTTCTGATCCTTGAGCTCGGCCTGCAGATCGTGAACCTTGGCTGTCAGCTTGGGAGCTGCCGCGATGGAGAGCTCTGCTTCTTCCTGTAGCTTCTCGAGCTCCGATATCCTAGTGCGTTCATCGTCGCGCTTCTTTTCGAGCACACGCACTTTGGCTCGCAATTCTTCGACTTCTTTCTGCAAGGCGCCGAATTCGGCGGAGGACCGCACTGCTGCCGTCGATGAAGCAGGCTCGACAAGGCTCATGAAGTCGCGTGTTGACCTGTTGATCATCTTGGTAGAGCGAAGATTGGCGTCTCCGGATGCCGCCGAGATGGTCTGATCAGCCTCGTCTACGTCGCCTTCTTCCACTTCGTTATCGTCGAAAGCGTCTGCACGGCGCAATGCTGTATCAGCGCTGGGCCTATTGGCGAGCGATCCGGTGGATAGCAGGTCATCCTGTTCATCATCGTCTGCTTCATTGTCGTACGGACTGCCGTCGTCGTGATCTAGGAGCCGTTGTGACGCGCTGGTACGCCCTGAGCTGACGGCACTACCTGCAGAGCTCCTTGGACCTAAGCGCGACGGTGCAAGAGAGCTACCTGCGCGAGAAGCGGGCCCTGTCGCGCTGCCTGTGCGCGAGATGGGCGCCGAGGTGGCTGCCGTTCGAGCTGCTGCGACTCGTGACGCTGAAGCGACGCTAGGGCTCGATGTAGCGGTGCGCGCACCTCCTGCTACCATTGAAGGGCGACTGGTTGGCACAGGACGAAGACCGGCCCTTGCAGTCGCTGGTGTCTGTGGCTTCGCTGTTGCTGTTGAAGAAGAGGCGGGTGGTCTGGTTGCTGTGCGTGCCACGCTAGACGTAGCTGCTATGGGCCTTGTGCTAGGTGTAGCGCCAGTCGATCCAGCTACTGTAGGTCTGACGGTGCGTGCAGCTGCGACAGGCGTGCTGGGAGATCCAGTGCGGCTTGCTAGAGAGCTTGCAGCTGCTGAACGTGCAGAAGTTGATGACACGGCAGAAGCTCGAGCTGACGGCTTGACTGGAGATCGTACGCCCGTGGGTGCTTTGACAGGAGAGCCAATGCGTGTTGCGGCCGCTGATGTGCTGGCGGAGGTCGGTGGTCTCGAGGCGGAGGCAGATGAAGTAGCGCTGGCTACGCTGGTGCTGCTTGTTCTTCTTACGGCTGATGGTGGTGCTGATGGAGCCAAGCTCGCGCGCGGCGCTGGTGTCCGAGCTGGAGTACTTGCCACGCTCTTACGCGGGCTCAGTCTCGCTGCGGCAGTAGTAGAGGGGCCGGATGCAGCTGCTGGACGTGTGGCTTTAGCCACTGGTGTCGGTTGAGGCACGGGCTCATCATCGATGCTATGCATCTCTTCTTCTGGCGACAGGACGTGCACCTGACTAGATCGTACGAAGACGCCATAGCCATCTTGACATTCGAAATATCGCTTGCCCTGGACGGAGCCATTATTCTTGCCATTTGGGTTGTCAAGCTCGATACCGACCCAAACACCTGCGGCGAAAGAGGTCTGTCCGACGAACAGCACCTCTCCATACCCAAGGTTGGACACGGACACTCGTGAATGAAGATGAAGCGGCTGAGACGCCGTGTTTGGCGCCCTGGACGCGGCCATGATGACGCTTGCTCTTTCGCCTGCGAAGCGAGACGCGCGAAGACTATGAGAAGGTGTTGGATAGCATCAGCATGCTTTGAATCACTGTCAAGATCGAGTCCAAGGGAGCTGGCAGAATGATAAGTCGTATGCTGATCTCCTAGCCCAGGGCGAGTCTGCGTGTTGCAGAGGTCGAAGTGTCTTGAGGAGATAATGAGGTGGTTGTCAGGAGCAAGATAGATGAGACCGAGCCACGAAAAGGTTCAACTGAGCGTCATCAGGGTCGCATTTGACCTGTGCTTGTGCGTGTGTGAGTGATTTCTCGGTTGAGCCGAAAGTGTTGGTCTGTGTGGGCTGTGTGACACTTTTGGCCCACAGATGTAATATCGCGGGAGCAGAGCAGCACAATTCATCACGCGTCTCGGAGCTGCCGTTGGCTTGCTGCACGCTTTCATAGCCGCTTTCAATACGCCAAGCGGCTGCTTTCACCGACGCTGTGTTTTGGAGTCTCAAGACAGCTCAGTGATACTTGGACAGCGAGTATGTCGCAGCATTATGGCCCTAAGGGACCCTGGCATCATTTGATGTAGGCTACGTAGCAATGTGGGCAGTGATATGCAGACTCATGCAAAGCTCACTCTGGATTTCTACGATCTGATCAACTCTGAAGTCGAAAGTGATGGGCACAAATTCGCTCCACTCAACCAGCTGCGGACCAGAACTGTATCGATTGAAAGATGAGCATGACAGAAAAAGTGTATGAACCTGATTTAACCGATGATGAGCTTGTTCTCGGCATCGTTAAAGTCGTACTCGGGCACCTCGAGGTTAAGAGGAGCGGGTCCCTTACGGGCACGTCCCGAAATGTCGTAGTGCGAACCGTGGCAAGGGCAGTACCAGCCGCCAAAGTCACCAGCCTCACCGATGGGCACACATCCCAAGTGAGTGCAAACACCCAACATGACCAACCACTCTGGACGCTTGGCACGGTCCGAGTCCTTTTGAGGGTCACGCAACTTGGAGATGTCGACGGCGTTGGCCTCGTCGATCTCATCCTTGGTACGGTGACGAACGAAGACGGGCTTACCACGCCACTTGATGATGGCGTTCTTGCCCTCGGGGATCGAGTTCATGTCCACCTCAACCTTGGCGAGCGCAAGGACATCTGACGAGGCACCCATGGATGCGAGGAAATCCGAAACGGTGGCCTTGGCACCGGAAGCAGCCACGAGACCCATAGAGCCGACCATGAAGTAGGAGAAGGCCTTGTTGCCATCGGCGTTCTTGGTGCGGTAACCGGAGAAGTCGGGAACCTGATCAGGTTGGGTAGCCTGGAGGCTTCGCGACGACGACGAGAAGTAACGAGGCTGGCCAATGGTTGGGAGGGCTGCGGTGCATGGTCGAGGAGATGAACAGAACAGAACAGTGAGGATGGGGTCAGTATGTTAATATTTGATTGGCAGGAGGTGCCAGTGCCATGTGTATTGTCCAGCGCAAGTCTGAGAAATATTGGCAACCGCCTTCTGTCCATGCCTCCAAATCCTGCTTCAGGAACCTCATGCCTATCCAGTACCATCAAAATTACCGTCGAATCCTGCAGTTGCTTCTTCCAAGGTTTGATCGTCGAACATCCTCCATTGCTTTGCCAGATGCTTGAACGAACGATGCACATGACACTGTTTGCTGGATATTGTAAACTTACTGTTGACGCCAGATCGTGCGCTGAGGACGCCATTGGAGTTGCGAAGGTTGGAAGCCCATTTGGGAACCTGGTGGGGGTCAGATCGGAGGGAAGGGCCATGTCCGTGAGCGTGAGGGTCGGCGGGGGCACGAGCGGCAAAGTTGATGCCAGCAGCGACCGGGGTTCCGTTGTAGGCGGTGGCCGCGGTAGGACTGCAAGCGTGACGGGTACGCACAAGTAAAAGATGAGAAGCACGGTTGATGTCGAGGGTGCGAGTGATGAAGCGTGCACGTTGTTAGTTGATGCAATGGGAATGATCCACCCGACAAGGGATCGGATAGCGTATGCATATGGAAGTGGGTGCGGCAAGATGATGCAATGTTGGGCGAGTGGTGGTGATTGGATATGTTGCAAAGGCAAAAGCAAGTATGAAGGTCAGTATGATAGATCGTATGTCGAGGTGCAATGAAGGAGCAGCTTTCGATTCGCAGAAGTTGTCGATGCCAGAGGATCCACCCCGTTTAAAACCTGGGGTGTTCAAGAGCAATGCGCATGCCATGTAAGAGCCTGTTGCTGCTCATGAAAGCTGAGGCTTCTCCTCCAATGTCGTTTCTGCTACTGCTACTACTGCTTCTGTTGTCCGTGGTCGAGATGAGCAGTCGGGAGCCATGCGAATCGAAATGCTAGGATCGTTGGTGAAGTCGAATGCAGACTACGTACGGAAGGTTGATGGCCTTGCGGAAGGCACCACGAGCGACAGGAGCAGCCATGATGAATATGATGAGGGGTTGGGTGACGGATGAGGTGGGTGGTGAACAGGAAGAAGTGATAACTTCGGCAACGATCCAATCCCAGCTGCCGATGGCGACCAAGCTTGAGTCTTTCTCTGAGCAGCCAAAAGCCAAACTCACGCTTTGAGCGAGCGAGCCAGCCAGCCAATTCAGAAGAAACCTCAAATTCAACTCTGCCGCTTTCTAGCACACCCGCGCCTCAATCTGGCTTGCTTGACTTGCTTGGTCGCCAAAATTGGAACGGAGCGGATTGGGTGATCAGCTTGCACGCCGCCCTCTTTGCCAATTTGCCCATGTTGAGGTCTGACAAATGTCCAATTTCTGGCTTGGTCGCGCCGCATTCGCACGAGAAGACAAACGCGAAGCGAATTCGGGATGTTGGCTGTAATCGGATTTTGCTGCTGCCAAGCTGCGTTAATACAGGAGCCCAGCTGATGAAAAAGCAAATGTAGAAGCTAAGATAGAAGAATTAAAGAAGATTAAAGATGGTGAAGATATAGAAGCT
>JAXQGJ010000576.1:0-12262 GCA_037039655.1 Pseudozyma sp. M118-08B | reverse complement strand
TGCTCTTGCAGAATGGCTTGCGGCTCGATCTCTAAATTCTCGAGCCTTGCGTGCGGCCTCGAGAGGGTCGAAGATAGGCTCGTTGTTATAAGCAGCCGCCGTTGGGTTTGTCCGTTGATCGGCAGATGCGTGTGACGTTGAAGGCTGGGCCAAACAGTGCGAGGCGCCGAGCCTAGATGGTTGATGAGTGCCATCGGACGAAGGAGTGGCGTCGAGTCTCGAAGAATCAGGAACTTGGTCCATCAGATTATCGAGTCTGGACCCCACCGAAATGTTGCTGAAGCGCTCCAGCAGATAGTCGTCCGAGGCAACGGCTTGCCAGCTGCGCTGATCCGTATCTCCAAGCTTGAAGATGAAGATGCGCCCTTTCTTGACGTTGATAGAGCCGCCAATCTCTTTCGGAAAGACTAGTACCGTCAGTTTCTCGAAAGCGCCAAACTTGAAGCGACCCTTCTTGTCGTCCAGCTCCCAGTGGTGTTCGATGTACGGCTGCATATCAGCAGGCGCCAGGTTGCGAAACTTGAACACGACGTCTTCCGAGATGCGGTACTGGCCCATATAGCCATTATGATTGAAATAGTAAATCAGGGCCCCCTCCTCGTAGCCTCGCTTGCCTAGACAGATTCGAAATGGCGTGCCTCGAAATCCACCGATGCCAACGGTCGTGGTCGGGGTTTCGATGTCCCAGACGTGGGCAATGAGGGTCTCGTGATGACGAGAGGAGAGGTCGCTCGCGATCCATATCTGGCGAAAGTCATCATAAGTGGGCATGATGAGGCGTTTCCATGGGCCGACGACGTGTGACGATTTGATGTGCTTTTCAAAGTTACCAGTAGTGAAAAGGCGGGTTGGAGATCAGAGAGGATGGAGGAGGCGAGAGTCGGGCGACTAGGGCGCCAGAAAGGCCGCTTCTTTTGTGAGAAAAGCGCAGCAGAAGAAACGGAAGGGGGTCCGAGCGTTGCGCTCCCACTTTTGAGAGGCAGCAGCTCGCGATGTCGCGTTTCTGGCTGCGCATTCTGCCCTTTGGGACAGACGGGATCAGCGAAATGAAGTGCGCTCGAAATTGTACATGATTCTTTCGTTCTTCCATCTGCCCGGCTCTCAACAGGACATTGGGGCTGGAGGACGGTCACACTTGCAGGATGCGCAGTCAAGGTGCCCAGCCCAGTGCTTTTAAACCACGTTCAAAAACAAAGCAGCAAAGGTCGAGGAAGGCCAAATCGGAAGGCATCCGACAATTCCCGGAAGAGCCGAAGAGATCGAACGCAGGGAATCCTCAAAGTGTCAGATGTCCAATCAATGCCTCAACGTGTCAAGTGGCTGATCAAAGCGGAACAGAGAAAGCGTCAAGTACCTGTGCCGCCGTCACCAGTCAAGGTCACATGAGCGCCGTAAGCGTCGCATCACCCGGGAAATAAGGTTCGATGGGAACAGCAAGGTCAGCACTGCTGCTCGAACCTGAATTGTCTCGAAGCTCGCTCCTTTGACGGGCGCATGTTGCCCGCCAAAATTTTGCTCGCAGTTCTTGCTTTCTTCCCACGCTCATGCTCACTTCCTTGTGAGCTTCCGATGCCAACCGAGAGAGGATGCTGCTCCCATCAGCCGAATGACATGACTGATCCTTCGGTCTAGCACCGACGATCGTCGGGTGTGATTGAAGCGAGTTGGAACACATTGGAGATTGGGCAGTGATGCTTGGAGTTCTGTTGCATTCGCTAATTGAGCTTGGTGACATGGAGGAAGGTGCAATCTAGGCGTAGTTCTCACTGTGGATGTGACGATCGAAAAGAACAAGTCAAGTGGGTTGGTCAGCACAAGATCCCATACATGATCGGGAAAGCGGAGAACAGCGATAAGTGCCAGCAAGGCAACACGGATGGTTCGACCGTCTTTTGTCGGGAATACCGAAGATATGGTTTAGACGATACTTACGCAGGGTAGTAGGCGTGAGGGTCGTGAGGGACGGCGCCTTTCTGCAGCTTAAGGATGTGGTGAGGCTGCTTGAAAGGTGGGCGGGGCGGCAGGTTTGCTGACGAGTAAAAGCCGGGAGCAGAAGCGTCGGTCGACTTGTGCACTTGAGCGAGCACATCAGTGAAAGCGGTGGGCGATTCAAGGTCAGCAGGGCGAGTGAGAGCAGTAGTGTTGGAGGCGTCCTCGGGAGCTTGGAGGCTGTTCGATGTTCAATATATGCAAGAGATGCAACGCGATGCAATCAATGGTCAGTATCACGGCTCAATCGATCAAAGCTTGCAACGTTGATGCTGCGCTGTAATCCTTACCTTCGGGTGCCATCCTCGTTGGGCGAAGAAAGGAGGAGAGTGGTCAAGTCCTTCTGGGTGATCATCTCGACCTTAGGGTACTTTCGTCGGAAGTCTCGGTTGTGGTAAAGGTTGCCAGCGATGTCGGATGCAGCACTTGGAGGAGTAGCGGAGCGCTCTGGGCGCGAAGCAGGTTGAGGCCATCGGTTGGTCTCAATGACGGGGATACCGGACGAGATCTCGGGATTGGCTGAGAAGATCTCACGGAACTTGCGCCAGAAAGGAGTCCTTCCTTCAACGTAAGTGAACTTGTGAGACGAGGCATAGTTCTTGGCCTCGTTGAGGAGGGTACGGCTGGATCGGAACGACATCTTGATCAAAATGTGACACCGACGGCAAAGTGCTATGGAGGTCAGAGGATGGTGTTGGTCTGCGATGATGCGTACTGAAACCGTGCTTGCCAATTGCGATCTTGAGCAAGCGGAGACGAGCGAATGTGCGAACGTTGATTAGAGATGTCAATTTCGATTTGTGACGGACTATACGTGATCATGACAAAGCAATGTTTGCTAGCTTTGCTTAATCTGCAAATTAGACGCTCTAACACAATCATGGTATTTGCGCTAACCACGAGTTCTGGCTGCGCAGTTGCATCATAGATGTGACTATCGCGGCGAATTTTTTCCCAAAAGATCTCGCGCTCATGCATCGAAAGCTGCACGCCCGGCACATTGACTTTTGCCGCAAAAATCGTTAAGAAATTTCACGATTGCCGACCGAAGCATGCTGCGCTTACGCTTTGCTGCTGCTGCTGCTGCTGCTGCTGCTTTTGCTACGCCTTGATCATTGCGATGCAACTAACGTTGAGTGGACAAGATGGTGCGATCTGTGCACAAAATCGTTGACGGCTTTGCCGAAGCTCTAGAGGCCTCTTTCTTGCATGTTCGCAATAGTGCAAATCTCGCGCTTCTCGGAGGCTCCTCAAGATGTGCAGGGCAACTCTGAATGGTGAGCTCAAACGTGACGCCGAGCAACACAATGTCATGAAGCGACTGGATCAGTTCTTTCAGGGTCAAGTCAGGGAGTGAACTCAAGGTACTTGACCGGCACTGAAAGCTCTCTTTTGTTTCAGTCTCCGACAGCCAAGAAGCTTAGTGTTGGCAGTTCAGGTGTCTTTCTTTGTCATGGATTTTCGGTTTCTGCCCTGCCTCGACCCTGTCTTTGTCCTCTTCTCTTGGCCTTTTCTTCCAACGCAGCCAGACGCTCATTTCTCGCTCTTGTCAAGCGCAGTTTCGTTTGGCCATCTCTTTGAAGGTTTATTGGACGCCGGATACTGAAGTTCCGCCACTGCTTGTCTCGCTTCTCCACTGAGGTCATTGAACTTTGATCAGGCCACGAGACAAGAGGATCAGCATGTCTTGAGCTGTTTAGTTTCCTTTTGCTTTTTTTCTTGACTCTGAACCCTGCTCCAACGCTAGCTGCCAGCGTCTTCCTCTCAGTCGCTTCCTCCGAGCGCCGACGTCCCCTCACTGCTCAAGCTGCTGCTGCTGTTCGTCTTCCTTCGTGTCGTCTTCTATCTGTCTTCTCCTCTCCCGCGGTCGCCGTTACAACCTTCCCATCCACATCATCCATCACCTCTACAGCTGAGCCCGTCGATATCGACCTGTGCCCTCAAAGCAGAGCAGCTACGGACGCAACGGCATCTTCCTCCTTTGGATTGACCTACCTCCACTCCTTCGATACGCCTAGCGTCAGGGCTCCTGATCTCAACCACCATTTCTCCCCACTTCTCTAGAGAACAAAGCAGCTTCGGGTACGCAGCGGCGGGCACTTTCGGCTGATTCGAACAAAGATCCTCATCACCACAACCACTACCTGCGACAAGCAACACGCATTGCCCTTCGTTCTTGGGCATTGTCCAACATGCTATTTTCCTTGAGATCGTCCGGTGCCAGCCGGCGGCCAAATCAGAAGACGCACACATGGCCATCCGCGGTTTCGATACTCCCAGCACTATTGGCTACCTTGCTGTTGGTCTTCCCGCATCAAGCAGCTGCCAAAGGAGGCATCGGGGGCACCCAAATGCTCTATACATCTTCTGCCGCCTACTGCAGCCCTCCAGAAGCCATCTTGATCTCAGCTCTCGACTTGAAATTTTATCGTGAGAATCGCACGCTCGAGTTCGACATCTCTGCTGCTTCAGTACAGGATGACCTACGAGCCTCAGTTAACATCGACGTCAACGCATACGGCTTGGGTCTCTTCTCGCTGGCCATCGATATTTGTGACACAATCAAAGTGCTCTGCCCCCTACCAAATTACCAGTTCCAAGGGGCAGGTGTCTTTTCTGTACCCGACCGCTTCGTCGAAAAGATTCCCAGCATCGCTTTCACAGTTCCCAATTTGCAAGCCGTGGCTACTGTGGAGCTACGAGATCCCAACAACACCGTGGTCGCCTGCGTCCAAGCAACACTTTCCAATGGCAAGACCACCTACCAGCCTGCCGCCAAGTGGGCTGTTCTCGGCGTCTTCCTTCTTGCCGTGGTCAGCTCAGTGCTCCACACCTCGATCGCCTCGAGCCTCGGCGCAGCTCAATGGCGTGTCGTCGATGTCTTCACCACAATTCAACATATACCCATGTCGGCGCTCCTCAGCCTCAATTATCCTCGCGTCTTCCTTGAGTTCGCTCGCAACTTTGCCTGGTCCATTGGCCTTATCAACATTCCAGCTGTCCAGAGATCGATCCTGTCGACACGCGAAAAAACCGGCGGTGCTCAGGACGGCACTTTTGGTACGTTGCTGCAAGCAGAAAGCGGCAAAGAGTTCAACCCTTTCACAAGTGCTGGCACGTCGAGCGGTGCCTCAGCTTCTTTGGGTTCGACAAAGAGTCTCTCGCTACTCAGTCTGCCAGCAGGCGCCGATAGCGTCAGCGCCATTGCACAGCAGGGCAACCTGAGCAGCGCTTACGCTGCCTACAGCCGACTCGCCGAGCCCTTGAGCTTTCGTATGACCAATGTGGGCAAGCGTCAGGTGTATGCTCCTTACACAGGACCCGGTGGTCAGATCAATCAAAACTCGGGTGGGAACTATCTGCCCGTCATCTCGCCCAGCACACCCGTTCCCATCGGCTTGGGCTATTTTGCCGAGCTCAACAACATTTCACCCGCCAGCGCTTTCCTGACAGTGCTTGTCAGCTTGGCCATGCTGTTCGCCGCCCTCATCGCCATCTGCATCGCCATGTATTTGATCGCAGCGGTCTTGAGGCTCGTAACGCGGAAGCGCAAGGGCCGCGTCGCTGGTTGGTCTTCGCGATTGACGGGTCGATCTTTCTTCGGCATGTTCTGCCGTCCTCTTTTTGGTCGCTTCGTCATGGCTACGTTCCAGATTTACCTCGTCTTTGCCTTTTGGCAGTGGCTGCGAGGTGACTCGTGGGTGCCTGACTTCTTGGCTGCCATCATTTTGGTCTTCTACCTTGTGGGCATCGCTTTGATCTACCTTCCTGTGCTCCGAGTAGCCAGAAGGAACGGAAAGGAAGGGCTCTTCTACGGCGACACACCACCCGCCAATGCTTCTCACACAGCAAAGAACTGGGGCGCCATTGCTCATCCCTTCCGCCCGCGCTTCTTCTGGTTTGGTTTGATTTTCCTGCTGGTCTACTTTGTGCGCGCCTGCTTCATCAGCTTCGCCCAAGGAAGCGGCCATGGTCTTCGTCAATCGATCGGACTGGCCGCCACAGACTTGCTCTTCTTCTTGGCACTCTGCATTTGTCGACCTGGACGCGACAAGACTAGCGACTTTGTCATGATCTTCCTTTTGGTCTTCCGAGTCATCTCTTGGGGTGTCTGCATTGCGTTGACGCCGCTCGCCGACATCGAGACGATTCCACGCGTGGTGCTTGGCTTTGTCTTGGTGGCGGTGACAGGTATCCCGATTGTCTTCCTCTTCTTGCTGACCGTGTGGGATCTTATCTCGCCTTTCATCCGCAAGAGACAATGGAACGCCACAAGGATCGGCGACTCGGAGCTCAACGAGAAGCCTGAGTATGCTTTCGGCGCTGTAGGAGCCGGCGAAGGTACGAACGACACCGCAGCATCTCATGGCCAACGTTACGCAGAGAGCGGACCAAGTGGTTCAGGCTCGGTGCCAGCATCCAGCGCCTCATCCGAAGACGTTAGAACTTCATCTCACTTGAGCCCTACTGGACCCGTTCCAGTGCGGCGGAGCTCTTTGTCGCGTGAAGCAGCATCGACAGCATCACCCGCCATGACTGCACCTGCTGAGGCCTCGGGCGTGCCTGTAGAGCATGCGCCGGTCACAGGTGAGCAGAGTCAGACTTTGGCGCCATCAGTATCTCGTCCGACCCCGTCGCATGCCAATTCGACAGTGTCGGCAGTATCAGGACAGACTGTCTACTACGACGCTAGGACGGGTAACTTTGCTCAGTAGATTTAAGACTCGCACTTGCACCAACTCCCCATTTCTATCTTATCAGCATTCATAGACACATTCATTTCGCTCGCATTCGTTCCCTCATTCACCCAATCTTTTGTCATGCTCTGCAATCTGAACACTGCATTTCTCTCTGGATCCTCCTTCTCGTCACAAGTGTGTGTCTCAAACACACGGCAAGGGCAGTGATCAGGGCGTCCTCTGTGCTGCTAGTCTGGCGCTTCTTGACGGTGGGCCCGGGTCGACCGACTGCGGCAGAGGTCTCACTGGCCGCTGTCCAAGGGAGCGGTGGTCAGGCAAGAAAAAAAAGTGGGGTTCTATGGCACCTAGAACAAACAAATGCGTCATTGCAGCACGTTCCAACAAATTTAACGGCCTCACCCTCCACTATGATGCGGAGCGCCTCTTCTATCAGCTTAGACAGCAAAGCCACATCCTGACCGTGCATATCATGGAAACCACAGGTAAGAGCGTGAATCTACCATTAGGCATCCCTAACACGCTGGCTCTTGGCAACCAGTCTCAACTATAAGTCTGGCCGTCAAAATGAGAGCCAGAAATGGCACTTCTAACAGGAAGAACGAAAGATTCTAGCGAATCGGGAACGGAAAGAGGCACTGGAACGCAGGTCATGCGCGTGACAGCAGGCGAAAAGCCCCGACCAAATTTAAAGTTTTCTTTCCTATTTTCTCTGCTTTCTCTGTCGAATTTTGGCCTGGGCATACTGCAAGAGCACGGAGCGGCGGGTGAGGGTAATTCTGCATCAGGCAAGAAGCCAGAAAGCAACCAAGTCCTCAGCCTGGGATTTTTCTGAATTCGTGATTGGATGTCTGCAGTCGACGCACGAGCAATTCAAGTGTTCCGGCTGCCGCTGTGACCGCATCTCGCTTTGCAGATCACCAACGCACGGAATCACAGAATAATGCAATGAAAGCTGACCCTCGCTGTGTTGCTTGCACTTTGATCATCCTTCTCGATTGTCATCCGTTCCGCATCGTATTACTTGTCCGCCTTCCTAGACCATCATCATTGTCTTCTCCTATACGTCCTATTTCTTTCTCTTAACGCCTTGCGACCTTTCCTAGCCTAAAAGACCGCTTTCAAGGTCCACTTAGTCGCTGCTGCTTGGAGAAGCACGATAGACTCACTCCCTCGAACATATGGTCATGATCGGTGCCCCTTCCATGGGGCCAGCGAGGATCGCAGGTAGCGGACGGAACGCGCCAGCTGCTACCATGCAGATCCGCGCGCAGCCTTTCGTCAAGTTGGCTATCGTAGCGGTGACCACATTGGTTCACCTCATCGCTCCTGTTCTTTCGGCTCCTTTCTCGTCTTCGTCGCAACAGACGCTTTTTGGCTCGGACGATACATCTGCATCTCGTCATCACCACGGCGACGATGACCCGGTCAGCGACAATCCTCTCAAGCTCACTCTAGATATTCTCACCATTGCAGCTCTGGTAGTCCTCGGAGGTATCTTCGCCGGTCTCACTCTTGGTCTTATGGGTCTTGATATGGTCAACTTGCAAGTTTTGGCTTCATCGGGCTCCGACACCGAACGCAAACACGCTACCAAAGTGCTCAAGCTGCTCGAAAAGGGTCGTCACTGGGTTCTTGTCGTCTTGCTGCTTGGAAACGTCATTGTCAACGAGACGCTTCCTGTCTTCCTTTCCGACTTTGGAGGAGGAATCGCTGCCGTCCTAACGTCTACTCTGCTCATCGTCATCTTTGGCGAGATCGTTCCGCAGAGTATTTGCGCCCGCTACGGTCTGGCTATCGGTGCCTTCTGCGCTCCAATGGTTCATTTAACCATGCTGATCCTAGCACCTATCGCTTGGCCCACCGCTAAGCTGCTCGACTGGTGTCTTGGAGAAGAGCACGGTACCACCTACCGCAAAGCCGAGCTCAAGACATTCGTGTCCTTGCATCAGCAGGTTGGAACAGAGCACCTGAACGAGGACGAGGTCACAATCATCCGGGCCGTGCTCGAACTTAACGACAAGACCGTCAGGAACGTCATGACGCCTATCGAGGATGTTTACATCATGTCGAGCGACACGATCCTGGACGAAGCTGGAGTTGCTAAGCTTGTTCGATCGGGCTACTCACGTGTACCTGTCCACGAGCCTGGAAGGCAAGACGCTATCGTTGGTATGCTTCTCGTCAAGAACCTCATCCAGTACGACCCCGAAGATGCTTTGGCTGTATCAAGCTTCCACCTCACTCCCCTGCCCGAAGCCAGCCCCGACCTCACCTTGCTTGACTGCCTCAACTACTTCCAGCAAGGTCGCAGTCACATGATCCTCGTCTCCCAGCACCCCGGTGAATCGCGCGGTGCTCTCGGCGTCGTCACGCTCGAAGACGTCATCGAAGAAATGATTGGCGAAGAGATCGTCGATGAAACCGACGTGTTCGTCGACGTCCACAACAAAATCAAAGTCGTCCGCAATCGCCAAACGGCCAACAACGCCGCCGGTCAGAACTGGCAACCTTTGATCCGAGGCATCATTGAACGTCGACGAAAACTTGGTGGACCCATGAAAGCTCCCCTTCGTAGCAGTTACGGTACCATTGGCATCATGGATGACGGCGGCAGTGCTAAGAACGACACAAAATACGGTCTGCCCAGTGGTAGAAGTCGAGCGGTCGACAAAGTAGCTATCAAACGACCTGGATCGCCTCAATCGCTCACTGGGACCTCGCGTAAGGTTTCGGGTTCTTACGAAGCGAGTACACATTTACGTCGGGAGAGTACGTCTTCGGTTGCTACATCGAACGACGATTTTGGGTATCAAGACTTGCATCGCGCTGCAGTGATCAACCAGACGACGACGGGTAGCATCCCGAACTCGGACTCGGAACCATACATTGTTGAGGTTGGAAGTCAAGATCGGGCGCCTCGTATTGTGAGGATATCGGACATTCAAGAGTACCCGGGTGCGGAGGAGAGGGCGAGGAAGGAGGAAGAGGCGAGACAGCGGGCAGAGCAGAATGGGGAGCGTAGCAGCAACGCGAATGGGGACAGAAATGGGTCTAGAGAAGACGAAGAGGAAGAAAATGAAAGGGACGGAGAGAGACGGCCTTTGCTCGATGGTGTTAAAAAGATGTTTGGCCGGTCAGAGTGAAAGCTGGCAGGCAAAGAGAGAGACAAGATGATGTATGGACAGTCTTTTGAAGAATAGCACAATACTTCTGGAATCACGACTTTCGACACAATCGAGTTCGCGCTGCCGTTCAAATTGCCATGTCTGTGCCAGTGTGCGGAGGAAGGATGAGGACGACGATTCAGGATCGTACATCGGAACGAGTCAGAGAGTGTCATCTCAGATGTAACCGTCTTGTGTTGACCCACGAATGCAGTCCACGGCAGCAATGTAGCAGCGCCTTTCTCCGCCTCCTTGATCCCTTTACGCGGACCCAGGGCCACTTGTGTATCTCTTCAGTTGCAATGTAGTAATTGATCAACATCGAAAGGCTATGCCAATACAAAAGGCAACGATGCTTGACCGGTACAGCCCACATAGGCCCGCTAGATCATCGAAGAATCAAAGAAATTGGTAGCACTACTAAGCTTTCGGCGGTCAAATATACCGGTCAAGCAAGCAAGTGCGGTGTAAAAAAGGGGAGAAAAGGACAGCCACATGCAGCTGTCAAAAAACTACCAAACGCGTCAAAAGGGCTTTGGGCTGTGCACCGGATTTCAACCGACGCCACGTTGTCCGTGCCACCGGATGAATCCTCTAAGAGCGCTTTGCACCTCCGCCTGATATTTTACTAATATAGCGCTTTGACAGCTCGCCTTCAATGGCAAACGGCGGGGAGGCAAGTGTCTCTACAGAAGGATGGAATGTCTTGGCAGCGTGGATTGCTTCGGCATCGTGGCGGTGCTGCCGTCTGATTTCCCCCACTTGGTGGATCTGCGCTCCTATGAGACATCTACGGAAGACCTTGGCACAGCAAAACCTGATTTCCGTTCCAGCACCGATGGTCAAGCTGCTATCGTGTCAATGAGCCGGAATCACTTCGGTTGAGAAGCTGGAGCTCGATAAAGCTGAACATGATATAAAGCCCTTCTCCTTCCGATGTCGTGGGATCGTCTTTGGCCCCATCAACCTTTCACTTCCCCACATTACTGACGCTTAAACACTGTGACTCCGGTCTGAGCGGTGGAACAAAAAATGCGTACCTTCTGCTGCTGCATACCCGTCCGTCTCGGCGTCCTGATCCTGTCCCCCGTCACCGCCGTTCTTGCCACCCTGTTGGCGTATACACAGCTCTACCTCCTCCTCAACCACCATAATGGCGATTCGTATGACACTTTCAGTAAAGCTATTCGAGGCGCTCTCGCGGGGATAACCATCCTCATCGCCCTCTCCTCTCTCTTTGGCCTCCTTGGAGCCCTTTTCGCTCGCAGCACCATGGTCTCCTTCTACTCCAACACCCTCTGGCTAGGCCTGATAACGTTCACCGTTCTCGGCGCGATTGACGTCTGGCAGCTCTTCCAGCACCGTGATTCGGCGGCTGCACGTTGCGAAGCAGAGACGCAAACCCAAACACAAGACCTATCAACGTTTTTCGGTATTTCCTTCACCGGCACTCAGACCGAAAGCTGTAAGAAACTCGCCAACGTAAGCGCTATCGTCGTAGCCGTTCTCTTTGGCGTAACGGTGTTGGTGCTAATGTGGCTAGTGGGTATTGTGACGAAGTACAAACATCAATTAAGAGAGAGGGATGCAAGTAGATATGGACAGAATTATGCGGAGGTGTATGCCGAGAGGAGAGGTGAAGTTTACGGTAATGTAGGCAGAAGTGGTAAGGGGGGGTATGCGGCAGCTGAGACGAGGGAGATGGGGGAAAAAGAGGAAGAGGGGAAAGCGGGATTGCTGCATACAACGATGCCACCGGCGGGGTGGAAGGACGTTTCGTATGAACAGGTTAATGGAGCATCGGCGGGTAGGCCAGAGGGCTACCATCGTCAGGTCTGAAATAACGCAGACCAGAAAGGTTCTCTTGTAAATAATTCACTACCCTCATGGACAATTTCGTATCTCCTTTTCGTCGTTGTAAAGACCTTGTATAGCATCAAGATACGCAGCCAATCAATTTCCCACGACATACACACACTCTGGCGCCCGAACCATTGCAATCAGAAGAGTGCCGAGCTTGAACGGATCTGCATAGGTATGCCCGATGCAAGTCTTCGAAATGAGCCGAATCGGAGGATTTTTCTCTGTTCTCCGCCTCCACCTTACAACTTAGCTCAGGATGCAACCAGACGCGCCCTCGTGGCGCTTGACATCATCGTAAGACCCTTGACGGCATTTACTTCATCGCGTAGAGTGCAAACCGGGGCTCACATTTGTCAGCGTTCAGGTCTTACACCACAGCTCAGGTTGGACCTTTCTTTCGTCTGCGGGGAAGTAGCGCTTGTTGTGACCGGGAACAATGGATTCCAATGACGTGGGTCGTCTCTGAAGTCTAAGGAGTGCATGTTTGACCGCTTCCGAGTGCGTGAGCGGATTCCGAGAAGAGCTGCAGTAGGACGATCCGCATTT
>JAXQGJ010000575.1:0-12392 GCA_037039655.1 Pseudozyma sp. M118-08B | reverse complement strand
CGTTTTCTGGATGAGGCACAGGCGAAAGACGACTTGCATCGACAGGGCATTGCAACGAAGAATGCGACGCTTCAGCCAGTACCTCCAGCACCAGCATACCAACGGCATAACTTCAACAGCATCAATTGTCGATACATTGACAAGCATCTCCGACTCGACACATTGCATCTTCTTCATCGGCATTCAGCCTTCTCCTTTCGCATCCTCGCTTCTCAACGCAGGGCTTTACTTCGTCGTCGACGCTAGCTCCTACCAACAACATCGTTCGCTTCCTCAAGTGCTGTTTCCGCATTCCTCAATCGCTCGTCGCATCCGCACGACCGCACGCCGTTCAGTTCATGGTCACCATAGCATACCATTTGAGATAGTGCCATTCCTCGCACTACAGACTCTTTTTCTAGCTGCATTCTTGCGACGCTCTCAGAGCTCGACCGACCTTGGACGCTTGCCACTCCAGTCTCGCCTCAGATCGAACCCTCGTCAAATATCTGCAAAACAATGTCGGCTTCTTCCACTACCGCAGCAGCTCCTCGTCAGCGCAGTCAGTCCCAAGACGCTGCTTTGCCCAGCTCTTCCGCGAGCAACTCTTCCAGACACAACATGGCATCGAAAGACTTCGGCCGCTCAGCAAGAGGGTCACCATCTCGCCAAAATTCTACCGATCAGTCTATCTCAGGTTCCCGCTCGGTCTCTGGCGGCTCCTCTAACTCCACCGATCGCCTCACAGCCACACCATCCGCCTCGCCGTTGACTCGCAGACATAGTGCAGCCAGATCAGAAGCTTCAGCAAAGATGAAAGCTACACTCTCCGCCGCCTCTTCGGACAAGGCCTCGGCACATCGAGCTGGCGAACGATCTTCTTTCGGCGCATCGTCTGGTCAAGAGCGAACATCGTCTCATGCCTCTTCATCAACAACAAAAATGCCGGTCCGCAGATCGTCAGCGAACGAGTCAAGTCAGTCTCGACCGTCGAATCGCTCATTTGCAGGTGCTGAAGATTCGCTGTCGATTCATGCAATCAACAGCTTCAGAACCGAGAATGCAAACCTACCTGCCATTCCCGTGCAGGCGCACGCCAACTACCAGAGCCATCAGCCGAATCACTTGCAATTTCCTGGCTCCGACGCTCATCACAGCCACGTTGAAGCAGGCTCGTATGGAAACGCACACTTGCCGGCTCAGATGGCCAACAATGCTGCTCCTCTCTTGACCTCGCCAAGTCGCTCTTCGCCCTTGCCGTCGTCGCATGCTGCCGGCACGCATTCCAACACGACACCATCTGCCTCGCCGAACGGTCGCATTCGATCCCAGACTGCTGCGCTTGCCAACGGAGCTGCATCGCATACTTCCGGCTACAATGCCAATGGCTCCAACGCGTCGTATCACGGCTCGCGCAGCATGCGCACTAGCCCGCAGATGCGTGCACTGCCGCAGCAAGGGCATATGCACATCCCTCATCTTCAGAGCTTGGGCGCAAGCATGATGGCTTCTGCACCCAGCTCCGTATACGGAGGAGGCAGTAGTGTCAGTGTCAATGGTGCATTGCAAGCTTCAAGTCCTAGCCACAGTCAGACGCACAGCGGCCCTCACTGGGACCGCCACACTGCCGAGCTCACCAATTGCCTCATAGCTTTCCTCTCGCCCATCATGCCCACAGAAGAAGAGTATCGAATCAAGGAGGCCACAAGACGACAACTCGAGAGGCTCGCCAACCGTGTCAGTCCAGGCGCAAAGCTGCTTGCTTTCGGAAGTATGGCTAACGGCTTCGCATTGCGCAACTCGGACATGGATCTTTGCTGCTTGATCGGCAAGGATGAAGATGGCAAGCCCATCACGCAGCATACTGCTTCAGAGCTAGTGGAGATCTTGGGCCAACTCATTCGCGAGGAGACTGATTTCACCGTCATGCCATTGCCCAAAGCTCGAATCCCCATCATCAAGATCAACCGCTCGCCCACTGCCGATCTGCCCTACGAGATCGCATGCGACATTGGCTTCGAAAACCGCCTTGCATTGGAGAATACACGTTTGCTCCTCAGTTACGCTATGGTGGATCCTTCGCGCCTGCGCACTCTCGTGCTCTTCCTCAAAGTGTGGGCCAAGCGAAGAAAGCTCAATTCGCCATACACAGGCACACTCTCGTCCTACGGATATACGCTGTTGATTCTTTTCTTCCTAGTGCACGTCAAGAAGCCCGCTGTGCTGCCCAACCTTCAGCGCGTACCACCTACACGAACGATGAAGTCCGAAGAGATGGAACTCAACGGCAACAACATCTACTTTTACGATGACGTGGCTGCGCTTCGAAAGGAATGGAGCTCCGAGAATACCGAGAATGTCGGTGAGCTCCTCATCGACTTCTTCCGCTACTTCTCGAAGGACTTCAGCTACGCACGCGATGTCATCAGTCTCAAGTCTGAGACCGGTCTGTTGTCGAAGGACAGCAAGAATTGGAATGCAGAGCTATGTATCGAGGATCCTTTCCAGATGGGCTACAACGTCTCACGTACCGTGACGAAGGACGGTCTGTACACCATCAGGGGCGAGTTCATGCGCGCTAGTCGGATCCTGACCAACACACGTGGTCAGAAGATCTCGGTGCTTATTGCTGAGCTGTGCGAGGAACGAGAGGATAGTCTCAGTCGTGCACCAGACGGACCTGGCTCGATGCAGCGCTACCCGTACGGCAACCATCTCGGCATGGGCATGGCCGGCGCCAGCAGCTTCTACAGCACAGGTGGCAATGGCGCGCGACACTACCGCGAGGCGTATGGCAACAACCGACGCTACGATTCATCACACATCAGCGGATACGGAGGTAGTTTTGCATTCGAACAAATGGCACGCGGGCTCAGTCAAGGTGTCGCTTACCCGCCCACAGCTGCGATGTTGGCCCCGCTCTCGCGCACACATGGTCTGAGTGCGAAACCGCAGCCTCCACGCTTTGCAGCTGCGAATGCGCATAATGCGGATGCAGGGCAGGCGTTCAGTTCGGCACAGAGCGATTCTGGTGGTTACGCTCCGATTGACTTTACACGCGCTAGTATCGGTCATGCTTCCGCACGCACTTCGCCTTCGTTCAAGCATGCTGTGCCGAGTGGGTATCACTCGACGAACGGGGTCGGTGCTCAGGAGGCGTTTGCGTACGGTGCTGAGATCAGCTTTGGTGCACCGGCTGTTGCTTCGACGCGTGACGACTTGGGTAGTACGCCGAGAAGCAAGACGTCACGCTCGTTTTCGGAGACGTTGAATCGATCGAAGTCGTTGCCGCGTGCTGGAGCGATGGCGAATGGACACCGCGTTGGCGGTGGTAACGCCGCTGCAAATCCCAGTGCGTCAGTATCCTCAGCAGCGACACAATCGCACATCTTAGGAGCAGTCCCAATGGCAGCACCAGGTACGTTCTACGAGCCGAGCTCGCCGCAACCCATGGCACCGGCTGAGCTCGAGTCGCGCATGGCGATGCTTTCCGTCCAACAAGCGACGGCTAACGGAGCATCAGGTCCACGAAGGCTTTCCAACTCGAGCCACGCCTCTTCCTCTGCACACTTTGACAGCAACAGTGCTAGCACGTTGCATTGCTCCTCTGCTAGCTCTCCCTGGTCATTAGGTCATCCCGCCGTCGAAGGAAGACGACCATCGAATCAGCAACAGCAAGCCGACACCCACGCTTTGGTGCAGGAATACCTTCGACGTGCAGCGCAACTCCCCATTGACTCTGACAAGATTCCTTTCACTCTACAGGACGGCGAGGACGAGAACGACCGAGACGAGAGTGGATCGGTGATCAGCGAGGCTACGTTGGACGAGCTTGCGCGTATTTCAGAAATGGACGATCCGACGCTGACAACAACTTGGTCTTCGACGACATCTTCACCGGAATGGCGGGCTGCTGATGCGTCGTCGCAATCGAATCAACAGCCTGCCTCTACAGTGGATGGCGAGATGACGATCATGGATAACGCGAAGACAATGGGGAGAAAATCTTCGCTACGGCTGCCAGAGACGATTTTGCAGCAGGCGAAACTGAGGAAGAAGGCGCAACAGCATGCGGTAGCTGCAGCTGCGGCTGCTGCGGCGGCGTCAAGTGGAATTGCGAGGAAGGATAGGGAGAATCACGGTGCCAATACGGGGCTATGATGGGAGGACATGATCGAGGGTTCGTTATGGAAGTGGAAAGAAAAGAGTTGCGGATTGGTCGTGATTAGGCAGGGTATGCAGACTTCACATAAGAAGGGCACAAGGATTCTGTTATGTAGTCAAGCTGTGCTCTGCATCTGTATTCTGCATGTCTTCTGTTGCTCTCAAAGCGGTCTGAGCTCCTGTTGCTTGTGTCCTTGGCGTTGGGCAATTGCTCACAAAGCATTCTTGGAAGAGGTGTATGACTGAGAATCGAAGCTTACTGAGAGGAGTGAGAGTGATGTTTTCTCGGAAGTCGGGAAGGATGCTACAGGTGGAGGCGAACGCTTTTTCTTTTGGTATCGTCCTTGCCTGGATTCACAAACGCTGTTGACATCTTCTCCATCAGTGATACACGACCGCACCTGTTACGACTGCACGAACCCAGTATGGCGGGTGAACACTCTTCATCGCATCGCAGCAGTCGACGTGACGACGGGTACGACGAACATCGCAAACCTTCCAACTCCAGCGACGTCTCGCGTAACCGCCACCAACGAGACCACCATTACGATCGGCGTGACGATTCATCATCCACTTCGCATCGACGACGACGTTCTCAATCACCGGTTTCCTCCTCTAACCGCTCAACCGATCCTCACCCGACCCTTCTTCGCTTCTCAGCACCCCAACTTAGCAGCGAAGACTACTTTTCGCGCTCAATCGAGTTCAAATCCTGGCTTTCCGAAAGCAAAAACAAATACCTAGATGAGATCTCGTCTTCGGAAGCAAGGCGGTATTTTGACCGCTTTGTGCGGCGGTGGAACGACGGAAAGCTACCGGAGTCTTATTACAAGGGTACCATGTCTGCCGGTGGGTCAGCTTCGGATACAACGAGGCATAAATGGAGCTTTACAAATAGCAAAGAAGAGAAAGAGAAACTCGCAATGGTGAGGGACAGTGTAGAGACGTTGACGAATAGCGAATCGAGGGGAGCGAGGGAGGCGAGGGAGGCTGAGAGACGCGCTTTGCGTGGCAGGCCGGAGAAAGAGGAGTTCGAAGGGCAGCGAGAGCGAAGTGGGAACCAGACCCAGCAGGCGAGGGATTCTGGTTGGTCTCACAACCGTACTTCTCATCAAAAGGACGGTGGTGCGAGTGGGGGACAAAGTTACGCAGACGACCAGCTGGAACGTGAACATAGGAGAGATCTCCAGCGAGTTGCCGAAACGGAAACTCGCCGTCGCACCCACCAAGAAGCTATGGAAGAATACGAGTCGATCCACGGCGGCCGCGCAACCGGCCGCGACAGAGCGCTGGAGAAGAAACGTCAACGCAACATCGCCAATCGCGAATTCGCCACCCGTCGCCAAACAGACGATGGCATCGAAATGGACGATGCTGACCTCTACGACAACGATCCTTCTTCATATCGCACCATAGGAGCAGCGGGGGCAGAGAGGCTAAGCAAGCGGGATCAACAGAGACAAGAGAGAGCAGAGGAGAAAAGAGCCGAATTGCAGTCCAAAGTGTCGTTGCTCAAGCAAAAGGAAGATAAGACGATGGAAATGTTTCACGCTTTGGCTAGGGAGAGGTTTGGTGGCACTTCGTAGAGCGTCCCTCTCAGCGTCTTATACTGTTCGATTGGAGGCTGCAATCCATGCAATCATCAGACCTTCTTCTCCTCGCCGTATATCTGTTCAAGGCATTTTCTTGACATGTTCGCAATCGAAATCGCCCGCCAAAGTCAGGATGGTAGTTTTGCGATGGTTGGTTTGCAAAGCTAACATTGAATGCCTCGGAAAAAAAAAAACAATTGGCAACAGTCGTGATTGTAGAGCCGAGACATGCGACGCTGTCAAACTTTGGCCCGAGACCGGGATCTGTTCTCTCTCTCTTTTTTTTTTTTTTTTTTTTTTTTGGCTTATGTTGTTTGATTTGAGTCAAGAAATCTCACCTTTCCCGCGTTGCTCAAGTTCTTGGCTCCAGCTGTCAGGCGAACGGGGCAGACAATTTCGTGCCTAACCAAAAAAACGCCGATCAAACCTTGTACTTTTTGATATTGACGAAGCTGCATCCGATGCCTTGAGCCCTTTGGGAATCCTCGCTAAGTGTTGCCCAATCTTTGGCACGACGAGCGCAGTGGACAGGATACACGCGCGAGAGAAGAGGGCGAGAAGGTGTAGGTCATGCATGAGGGGGCGAGTTGGACCCTTGACAGCAGACGCACATGCGTTTCGGTGTGTGCGTGGTGTGTTCGGCAAAGTCAAGCATGAAGGTGGGGGCACTAGAGCAGAGGAGAATTTTGTTGTCCGGCGGAAAACGAAAAATTGCCATGCAAGGCCATGCGGGTTTCCCTCACCCCCGCTCCGTTTAGCTTGAAGTACCTGCGTTATCACTTTTTCTTTCCAGAAACTTTGCAGGCTTTGCAAACGGTAAGGTCGTTGTTGCCTTTCGCTCTTCGAAAGGGTGGAGAGCGGATACTCACGGCTGTGGGGTAAGAGAAGGATGGCTCGGATAAGGACGAGAGAGAGAGAGAGAGAGAGAGAGAGAGAGAGAGGCTAGGGGCGGTCCAAGCCCTTTTTGCGTTTGAGGAAGTTGCGTTTGACTAGCACACGATAAATTGGCTAGGGAGTTTGACCCTCCGCCCGAACTCATGTTCATCTGGTTGGTCCGGCTAGCCGGCACTGTGCATGTCCGCCCTTGCCTGCATTGCCATCGGGTTCGGCCTTAGAGTGCGAGGATTCGATGATGGCAAATGATCGAAAGTGTTACCATCGCTTGTGTACCAGGACAGCGTTGAAGCTCCGTTTGCGTCTTTCTTCCTACCTCGACAACATCTTGACATAGACGTGGGATATCGGATGACTTTCAAATCACAAGAGAGCGGTTCCCTTGAACTATACAGACCAGTTCGAAGGCAGCAATATCAGCACACCTCAGCCAGAGCGAACCCGACAGCTTTCGACCCCACCAACTTCATTGCGCTGGTTGTAAGCCAGAGCCTTCAGAGTGGGATCAATCTGCAAGATCTGTAGCGACTCTCCTGAAGCCAAGACAACCGACGCCACCACCGTGTCCTCGAAAGTAGTCTGACCATCATCGCTCGAGACAGACTTTCGCCCAAACATGATCGCTAGCTCTTCGAACTCAAGCTTCCACAGCATGGGAGAATCGTCCCCTCGCACACCAACAACAAGCGGCATGCCGAAGCCAGCGATCCCACAACGGTCTCACAGAAGGAAGAGCTTGGTGGGCGAGGTACGACCGCACTCCATCATGCAGGACGCTGCGCCTCCGGTGCCAGAGTCACCCACCGCTGCCGAAGTCCGTGCAGCAGCTTTGACTTCGAGCAGTTCGATGCAGACGCTTTCTTCCAGTACGAGCGGATATACGTGTAAAGTACCGAAACGTGCGAGTACGGGTGCAGCAGCGTTGTCTTCAACTTTGGCATCTGTTGCGCCGCTAAAGATAAGCAACAAGACGGTGGTTCGGCCTACGTCCTCGCCAGTTGTAACACAGTCGTCGAAGCACTCACCGACAAGTTCGACGGTAGTCACGCCAACGATGCCGATGAAAAGCAGGTTTAGGAAGTCAATCGATTCGCATATTGGTATCTGTACACTCTCATCATCACCAAAGGCTGCGTCCTCATCGGATTTGCAAGACTGTGTCGGTCTTCCAAGCCAATCGAATTTCGTTAAAGGGATCGGTCTCGACTTTGGCACCTCCCCAACCGATCACGCTGCCGCAACTGACATCGCTCGCGCAGCCTCCATGACCAGCAGTAAGAGCGAGAACGTTGCCACCACCGCCACTTCCCTGACAAGCGATGACGACGGCGCCTCGCGTTCAGACTCTCCTCCTTCCTCGATCGCCACTTCCCACGCCGATAGGAGATTGGACGACTTTCTTCTTCCCGTACATGCCAAGTCGCATGATGCTGTATTCTCCCACAATGCTCATCTTCATAGCCATGACGATGACGAGATTAGGGCGGATAGCTTCAGGTCGAAACGCGCAAGTCTCCTCTCCGCTGTACCAATGACTATTTCGAAGAGTCACCAGGAGATGATTGAAGAGAGTCCAAATAGGTTTCGAAGGAATGAGGCGATGGGGGTGTTTGATTCGGTGTTGGGGTTGATGGCTGATTTGCACGATGATATGGTGGATCGTGGGAGTGAGTGGAAGGGCGGGGTGGAAGGGGTTGACAGGACGGTCGATGGGACTAGAGAGGCAAGAGGGGAGAGGGGCGTTGTGGAGAGTGCTTCGGGAGATTTGGGGAGTTGGATGGCTGAACCGTTTGGTAGCCGAAAGGTGGAGTTGGGTACGGGTCAAGAGACGCCGTTGGCAACGTCGAAGGAGCCAAGCACGCCAAGCATTCAAGTAGCAGGCGCTGACGAGAAGTCTTCAAATACCCCAAGGGAAGCCGTGCACTCGAGCAATACTACCCCGCAAAAGGCGATACAGAACCTCGAAATTCCTCAACCATCTCAGCCGGGTAACGCGAGTGAGAACGAAGCTGGCACATCTCCTCGTATGCGTGGCTTATGGGGCCTTCTCGGTACTTCTACACCGTCTAGAGCAGCTCCCTTGATGTCTCGAACAGCCTCAGCTTCCTCCTACTCTTCCAACTCTTCCTTCATCCAACGCGCCACCTCTCCCTCTGCTGCTAGCGCGATCAACAACGGCTCAGCCACCAGCCTCCTCTCCAATTCCAACTTTTCCCTTTTCGGCCGCAAACTCCTCTCTCGTTCCGTCTCAGACACGCACGCTTCTTCGACTCCTCCAGCTGAGTCGGGAGAAGTCCCTCTGCGTCTATCAAGAAGAGACGTCGACGAGGACAAGCTCGCGGACCTCATCATATCCTGTGCCGACGCCCGGCACGTGTTGAAGACCGATACCTCGCCGACGAAGCTCAAAGAGGTAGGTTTGAAACTCGAGTTGGGGTGGAGAGAGCAACTGGCAGAAGCACAGAAGTTAAGGGTGCGACTCGAGGTGACACAGGATACGGTGGAGGATTTGGAGGATGAGAACAAGCATTTGAGGAGTCAGTTGGGGAGCTTGTCGGAACAAATTGTGAGTAGGGAGGAGGCTATGGAGGAGTTGAAAGGGGTGATGGAGGGGAAGGTTAGGAGGGAGAGGGAAAGAGGAGAGGCGGAGATGGATGGGTTGAAGGCGGAAAACGAGGTGGTGAGGAGGGAGGGGGAGAGGAAGTGGGTGGAGGAGAAAGCGGTGGCGTTGGGGTTGGGGATGATGTTGTGCGATCAGCGGAATCGGAGAGGCACGGCAGGGGTGTTCGGTGAAGATGGAACGCGCGAAGAGTCGGTGCAACAAGATCCTTGTCCTACAGCTAGCTCGTTTGGCGACCCGACTAAGCTTAGCTTACCCATACTGTCCGAACACTCGGCTTCGAGACCAGCCAGCGTCCTCTTTGACGTAGCGAGCGACACAGACGAAAACTACATCGCCACCAGTACCAAACTTCCAACCGATCTCCCCTCGTCCTTACGTCGCTCGGCACTGATGCAAGCTCGCCTCTCCAACACCGACTTTGCTGTCACCGCGGAAGCGGAAGACTCCCTCGATCTCGCATACGAAGACATTTTCCGCTGTCCTGCACATCGAATCGCCCAAGGGGTAGCTGCGCCGCCGTCGACGCTGGTCGATGAGCGAGTCGTTCTGATTGGAAACGATCAGAATCTGCTTCGCTGCCTTGCGGAACGGTTGCGCGGCTTAGGCCTGACACGGATACTGTTGGCCACGCCAAGCTGGTCGTCTGCATCACCAAGTGTAGATTCTCCTTCAGGTCGGGTAAAGGGAGTTCAGACACTGACTTTTGATTGCGGCTCTAGCGATGCGTGGCGAGAAGTGGTCGTGGCAGCACGTGCAAAGTTGGGTGGAGATGTGGATTGCGTTGTCAACGCATTTGATGGGGTTGATATGGAAAAGTTGGGTGGTGTTGCTGGGTTGGTGAAGCAGCAGGCGACTGTTGCCGAAGGCAGGATGGATGAAGGTGTGGATGCGACGATGATGGTGACTCAACAGCCGATGAGTGTGGTCAACATTGTCTACGACCACGATGAAGACGGCGATGTTGTTGAGGACGATGCAACGAAGAGTATCTGCATGATGGCGCTCATTGGACTCGTCAGCACTCTTTCAGTCCAGAACAGCCGCAGCGTCAGACGTACTTCATCGAGAGCAGTACGTCTCAACACCGTCATCTCGGCCAAAGCTACCCCAGTGTCGTCGGTGGCAGAAAGTATCTTACGTCTTCTGGACCCATGCAGCACCGTTCAAGGGAGCGTTGTTCAGCCAGGCTCACAGATGCATTGCCTTGGTCCACCTTTGTGTCCCGCTTTACCGGCGCTGTTCACATCTCCTTCTCTGTCCACCCCTGACCCTTCGCTCTGCCGAACCTCCTCTTCTATTTCTATGTTGCAAAGGGGAAGGAGAAGCGATGCGTGGTTAAAAGTGCACAAGCGGATCGCGGATGTAGAGTTGATCGATGCGTTGGAGAGCGAGAATGAGGCGCTGCGGAGGAGGGTGGAGGCGTTAGAGAGGTCGTGTGCTTTGTTGAAGGGGGAGTAAGGTTGTCAAGTCTTGCTTAATGCTTCAGAAATCTGTACATGATCGGCAAATGATGAAGATCTGGCTCAATCTGGTTCTGTGTGACGATTGAGGAAGACGTTGAGTAGGCTCCGCGAAAGTCTGTGATCCACATTGGCGACAACCACACTACGCAAGTCAACCCAATAAGTTACGCAAGAAGATATGCATTACAACGATGCACCGGACACATCCACAACCTACCTTGTGCGAGCGAAAGCAGCTTTTTAAACAGCCTTCATCTGATCCTTGATCGCAAATTTTGCCTCCTCCTTAGCGGCCTTAAGATCGCCCACCTTCAACCCGGTCTGTTGCTCCACCGTGTTCAAACCGGACCTGACACCCTGTTCCGTCTTATCCTTGAGCTCGTGAATGTTCTTGGTCGTTGAATCCAAGTACTTCTTTCCTTGGCTCTGCAGGTGTCTTCTTTGCTCTGTCAATGCGGGGAGGTATTTCTGTTCTACCTGCGTATAGTAAGCGCCTAGATTGTGGGCGAGTTGTGGGTTGAAAAAGTTGATGCTGGCTACGAGGGCGAGGGGAGGGGTGAGGATTCGGATGGGGAAGGCTCGGTAGCGGGTGAAGATGCTGCCTGCCAGAGTGGCGACGCCGACGTAGAGGAGGCCGGGGGTGAGGGGTTCCGAGGCCGGGATGAGGGATTTCACTTCGCCTTCAATGGTGCGTTCGACGTTGATCCACGAGTTGACGAGAGAGCGGACAGAGTGACGGGTATCGGTGGTGAGGGAGGAGACGGTGCGTCGTGCCGAGCCGATCTGACGTTCGAGTTCGGTTTGAACGGGGATCGTTTCGATCTTAGGATCTGGCAAAGGGTAGATCGAGAGCTATCAAATGATCGATGGAAGAAAACGCAACGATGGAAGGCAAGTGAAGTCGAGAGGTGCAAGGAAGATCCGTTCAAGTTTCAGGTGCAGCAAGTCGCGAGAGGATGAAAGCCAGAGATGTCAGCATGCTTCGAGATGAAGAGCATTTCAACTTCACTATAGATGGGCCGAAGCTTACCTTGGAAGCGCCGCTCGAGCTAGCCTCTTCGTTGTAGACGGGCTTGGAAAGGAGAACCGAAGAAGTACCTGCGATCATGGCGACCGAAACACCTGCTGCTACTTTGGCGGACGCCCCTCGCGCCTGTTCGATTCCGCAAACGTCGTGATTCACAGCGTTGATTTGATGCGAAACCATTCGGGTCAGTCGATTGCGATCTTTCCATGCGACCCTCATCCATGCCCATGAAGATGTACTTACGGAAGCTGCGATCATCTTAAATCTATGAATCTGAATGCGCCGTTGTTGTGAATTGTAATTGCCGAGGTTGCGCTACTCCTCCGATGTGCGTGATGAGTCGAAGGTGAAGTGATTATGGTGAGGTCGATGTCAAAGCGAACAAAGGTGAAGCTAGGAAGAAGTACGATCGCATCAAATGAATCGAGAAAGCGATCTTCCCGTTGGCTGCAAAGTGGAGTGCTGTGCGTTGGCCGGAGCGTCATGTCGGAAGAGTCAGGGCGATCTGGCGATGACCCCGTGCACGTGACAGCGAGCAATTTCCACTGCAATGAAATCAAAAGCGGCGTAACATGTCGCGCTTTTTGACAGCTCACTTCGGCAAGTGAAGAACGGCCCTTCCCCTTGCACAGGTGTTGGCTGTGCTCGAT
>JAXQGJ010000574.1:0-12409 GCA_037039655.1 Pseudozyma sp. M118-08B | reverse complement strand
AAGTGGCTTTGAACGGGAGGCTGTGTGTATGTGCGCCTCTGAAGCAAGAGCGGGAAACATACACAAAATCACACAAACGCGCACAAATTTCAGGGAAAAGTGTTGTTCTTGAGATCTACACTTTCCAAACTGCGCTCTGCCATCATCAAGCCTTTTGTTTTCTTTTTTAATCATTTTATTCAATTATTTTGATTTCTCGCCTAGAGCTGCGCAAAGCTGTAGTAAGCCCCTGTCAACAAGCCTGTGATTTTGAGCTTGCACCGCCTTGTCCGATCCGAATCTCATGAAAAGCTATGCTCGCAGACCCTTTCATGCTGCTTGGCGATCAGAACCCTTGACTTCGCTTGTCTCAATTCATTTGTCACCACCAAGATTATAAAATCAGCACATCAAAATCTCACGACTGGACACGGTCGCTGCTTGAACCTCATGGACAGAGCTGAATAGATTGGTGGTGCGATCATATCGAATGCTAGACTAACGTAAAGTAGATACCATGAATGCTTAGGCCTTTTGCGATTGTTTTTGGTTTAGCTTCGAGTCGTCGGGTCTTGGGCCTGATACGCTGGCAATCCTTCTTCCTCGTCCAGACGTGTTTCGGCTTCGTTCTCCTGCAATCCTGCCAGCGGCTGCGTTCGACCAGTGGTAGCTTCCGGAATGGGAGGCTGCGCTAGCATACCATACAGGTCAGCCTGCTGCTGCTGTCGGTTGAAGCGTGCTTGAGCCGCATGCCTCTGCACCTCATCAGCTTCTTGTCTGGCTTCCAGCTCTTTTCGCTCCCGCGCTGACAGCGGCGAGGGAGGATTAATGGTGTTTTGAGACACGTTGGACGCCGATGACGATGACGCGGGCAATGGGAACGCTGCGTTGTGACCAGGCGTAGCTAAGTCAGAGAATCCAGATGCCGAGGAACTGGAGGCTACCATGCCAGGCTGCGACTTCACAGGTGTAGCTGTCGGAACATACGAGCTGTTGCCCACGCTCGTCGTATGACCGCGCAGTGTATCGCCATCGACGAACCAGCTGCCGCGATACGAGACAGGTGCAGGAGCTCCCTCCGTCCTCAATGCTGAGCTTCCGATCGAAAGCTCGGTGACCAATTGCCGGATCTTGGCCTCAGCCACGCTGGCTGAAGCCGCAGAATACTGAAGTTCGAACAGATAGCTACTTCTCCAGACGCTGCTAGCTGAAGCGGCTTCAACTGTCGATGTGGGGCGACGGTCCACCTTGCGAACCGAAACACCGTCGCATTTTCTAAGCTCGGCAATGAGCCTGTCCAGCACACCAGGATAGTCGCTGTAGCTGCCAGCTTCGGCCATCAGATCCGAGGTAAGAGCGTCATTGATGCTCAGCAGCGATCGTCCGTTCATACCCACAGGCGCAGATGGCCCATAAAGTCGCATGAGCGAAGAAGGCAAAGCGTTGGTAGCCAGCAGTGTCTGCAAAGGCTCACTGGCCAAAACGAGGAAGCGCGTTCGATTGTCCTTGACGTCTTGAATCTTGGAGCGCAACACTCGAACGCCAACAGCAGTAGCAGCCGCTTCAGCACCCACCGCAGCGACGAGCGAATTCGAAGAGAAGCCAAGCGATTCGTACGCGTGGCTGATCGAACTAGAAGGCATGCCAGGTGCAGTGCCGGCTTCGAACTCAAGTGCAGTGACCGCGGCTGCAGCTGTCGAATCTACTGCTTTCTTGCGTGCTTGAGGCAGGTAGCGTGTGAGATAATGGGAGCTCTGTCCCAGTGCCTGTTCGTGTGAAATGACATTGGTGATGTTGGATAGCGTGTCGTCACGGATAGGCGCATTGGGGTCCGTATCGCCTTGCAATTGCAAAAGATGGTGATACGTCTTGGGTCCGCAAAGCAAGGCATGGTCAACAGCCAAACAGGTCTCGCCCACGACGTACAATTGTGCACCATCCGATGGTCTGAAGGCATGACGATCGCCGTTGCTGATGCCAAGGAGGTTGTCATAAGTGTCTCGCACGGGTCCAAACGTGCTGTTCTCGGCAGGAACGATGGCGATCTTGGCGTTGCCCGGAGTGCCGCGACGAACAAAGTCAATGGCGCCGGTGATGCTCTGCATGGGAATGAGGTTGGCGCCGACGTCGCCGAACACTTTGAGCGCAGCCTGGTGGCTGTAGGTACCCGTAGGACCGAGATAAGCGACGGCTCCTGCCGAGATAGATGCCGATCGCTGACTGGCCGACGATCTTCGTGGGCGGAGTGTGCCCGACTTGGGTCCACCAGGCCCGCTTGGTACTACACCGGTCTCGGCAACAGTGACACTGGCGGGACCTGCAGCTGCTTGAGTCTCTTCATCCTGAGCCGAGAAGCTGCCGCGAGACGCGGCTGCAGCGGCGGGATCAGCGAAGGGACTTAAGGTTGGAGATCGCAAAGCATTGGCATGCGTGGCCGAAGGGCTGCGTTGCGGGCGAGGAGGCAGCAGAGGAGCGGGCAAAGCGGTAGGACTGAGGTTGAGATTGTGATTTGTCTTGTTGTTGTCTCCTTGTCCGGCTGCACTGCCAGGCTGAAGGCGATCTCCGCGGTCCGAGGATACACTGCTCCTTCTAGGCGACGGCGGCTGACCCAAAGGATCGGCCAGAGGTGAGCCTGACCTGGGAGCAGCCTGATCCGCCTGCAGTTCTGCGCTGTGGGTCACACCGTAGGAAACAGTGTCGGCACGGCCCAAGCTGGTCGCTGTAGAGAGAGCAGGTGCCTCTGGAAGAGTGGGGAGGGAAAGGTCGGGCTTGAATGAAGACAAAGCTGAAGCAAGAGCTGCGCGAACATCGGCTGTCTTTGAAGCGCCTTCCCACAGTGGAATGCTGTCGCCGCGAGGGTTGACGATTGCCGGGAAGGGCGACTTTTCGGTGGGAACGAGAGTAGTGAGGAGCTTGCCGTATCGGGCCACCAAGGCCATCTTTTCGCCGAGCTCGATGAGACTATCGAACATGGCATTGTAGCCTTCCTTGACACTTTCGCGCTTGGTGCGACTGAGCGACTCTTCGTCGGCCTGGTCATCATCGATGAGGTCACGAAGTCGAGTCTCAACATCTTGAGCCCGGGTGCTGCCGCCAGAGATAGCACGCTCCGGTACAAGAGCATGGAGCTCCTTCTTGAGCTTGCTTCGATTCGATCTTCGTACGCCTAACTCCATCTCGGTCTTTTCGAAACGTTTGAGGCGAGTCCGTGCTTGTTCGGATCGTTGACTGTGAGCGACTTCGAGCTGACCAATCTCGTGCCACACGTAGGCGAGTCGATCGGTGACATCGACAAGTACCTCATCACCAACGCTGTCGTCCCGCTTTTCTGGTAAGTGATGCTGACCCCATGTGAAAGTAGCCTTGGCGAGACCCTTTGCTTCTCGACCGGCTGCTTCATGGTCGATGTTGAACGCTTTGACGGCTTGGCTGAGAAGGTGGAACTGACGAGTGGATTCGTAACGAGGATCGACCGAAGCAATACCTTGTCTGAAGAGATGAGGTACGGCTCCGGTGTAGCTGAAGTTGGAACTGGAGCTGGTAGCGTCGGTTGGGCCGCCGGCATCGCCTGTCTTGCCAGCGGAAGAGGCGGCGTGGTGAGCTTGTAACTGCTGAGCAGCAGCTTCGGCTCTCTCCCGTGCTTTCGCAAAGAACGAGGCCATGTTCGTGATGGTTTCGCAGTATTGATGATCGTATGCTCGATGTAGGATGGAGGAAGGCAAGACAAAAGAGATTGTGGGGACGACACGATTTAGAGTGAGCTTTTGAGCGCAAAGCGCAATGCTATGATTCATGCCGGCGCACCCTTTTCTCGCACAGGGCAAGCGCCACTTTTTGATTTCTCGCGTGACGGCAGTTGTCTTGTGGAGAGTCGAAAACGTCAAACCCACGCTCTCTTTCTCCAGCACACTCGATTTTTGTGTCGTCCGTCCTCATAATTCAATGTCCCTCCTTTATGACCATGCGTGGATCACTAGTTACTGTATAGTGCAACATGCCAACGATCTGCCCTGACCACTTCCATCAACTTGAACAGTGCGGCTGGGTCTCGACCTTCCGATAGCATTTTGCGACCTCGATTTAATGCTTATTTCTAAATTAGTTTAAAATTGTGTGGCTTGGCTACCTGTAAGACTATTTCGGCCATGATCGGTCAGACATAGCATCTGTGAAGACCTGCGAGTGCAGTCTTGACCGGAAATGTTGCTAGCTCTGGCAGATTGCTAGCAGGGCAAAGCTTTTTGATGAGCAAGGAGCGTTGCAAGAAAGGCTTCGGGTTACTCCGTGGTTGGTTCAGTGTGGCTTTACTTGCCCGGAAGCGCCGATATATGGTTGAAGCGCGCCTGGCTAAGTCAGGCTGTCGGAGGACCGTGGCGATAGCAGCAACAGCAACCGCCATCGATGTGCGTCCCGTTTTTGAAACCAAGAGCTGCGCAGCAGAACATCGACTGTCTCAAGCCATAACGCAATCCTCAATCTCGGGACTGGCCCGCCTCTCGTTTTCACTCTGAGTCTGTCGCACATTAGAATCATGCTCGCGCAATGTGGCAGATCAAAGTATGGTGGAAGGCATTCGAGTGCACGCGTCATATCCGAAGATTCTAAAAGTACAGCAAAGGTCAAGACACGTGCGTAAGAATGCGATGCAGCGATGCGACATTGCCAAAGGAGCTGCGATCGGCGAGCTGTGTCGGATGATATCGAGCAAGACAAGCTTATGCATCGATGTCCATCTCGCTTTGGGCCGACTCTTGCGCTGCTCCATCGGCGGCAACGTCATCCTCGTCCTCTTCGGAACCGTTGGCTCTGGAGAGCTGATCCAATAACGCATCGGCCAGCCTAGCCGCTTGCACGCTCCCGATACGGATTGCTTCGCTGACACGCTTGAACGAGATCTCTTCTGTGCCCTCGGTTCGTACCGCCAAGACCTTTGCGGAGCGTGTTGCCAGAACCTGGACGCGAGAACCAACACAAGCCTCCTCGTCCACATCCGCATCGAGCAAGTAACTGTTGGGCAAGATGTTGACGGTGATGCAAAGCGGCAAGTTCTGTCGACCGTCCAGCGCTGCTCCATCTTCTCCGCTGTGCTCCAGCTCAAAGTCGACCACTTTGGATGTTGATCCATTCCCTCTTTGCTGTGGGACACTTGCACCTGCCTTTGGCTTCTTCTTGAGCAAGCCCTTGATGCCCATCTGATCGAGATCACCTTGTCCATTGGCAAATGCACCATCGACTGCATTGCCGGCTGCGTCGAGTGTCGCTGGTGCCTCGAATGCAACACCACGGGTGGCAGGTACGCGGGTATCGAAGAATGCAGCAAAGATAGCAGCGAATGCGGCGTCAAAAAGGTTGCCGCCTGATAAAGAGTTGACGAGGAGGTCGATGTATATTGTCCAGTGCTTGGCGTTGGCAATGATAAGAAGCTGATGTAATGGCAAGGGGCATGATCTTGGTGAGAAGGCGGAGTTGACCATAGATGATAGTGAGATGGACAATGCGTCGAGCGTCTTGTTGTCGAACGAGTGAACCAGCGACTGCGAGTAGTCTACGGAGCACTTGATTCTACCGGTCTTTCTGCTTTCCGATGCGAGCTCCTGTTCGTCTTGTGTCTGAAACTCTGCCTCGTCATCCTCATCGTCGCTGTCATCACCAAAGCTCCTGACTTCGGCCTTGATACCGCAGAAGATCTCGGTGCCTCCCAGTGTGATTTGTGATGAACCATTTGCTTGCGCTGCCACGGATGTTTCAATGTCCAAAGAGCGAAAGGCAAGCAGGTGTCGTCCGTCGGATCGTTGTGGTGGATTAGAGGTCAGACCTCGAAGGAAGAAGTCACCCTGAGAGCGTGAAAGCACCTGTGGCGCCATGTCGAGGTTTTCGAATGCGAGGACAAGACGTTGGTCTGTGACAGAGAGGGATGCGTGGCTGATGGGAAGATGATTGATGCATGTCAACTTGAGAAGAGAGCATCTGAGCAAGCTGCATCTTCTGAACCAAAAAATTCTGGAATCCCAAGAAAGGCCTGCAAAGTGGAGGCACGTGACGTCTCAATTTCTCGACACGCTTTAGCGACAGACCAACACAAGAGCCTTGTGTTGCTTCAAAATACCTTTTGCCTTGCATGCCGCAGTGAAGAGACGCGTCAAAAGCAAACAAAAGAAAGCGCAACTCAGCCTCACGCACAATTGGGAAAGGCTGACGAGCGGCTGTCCTCTGTGCAGAGCAGAGCAGAGCAACACACAGACACTTTACGACTGACAATCGCAATTGACACAGCCGACAATTGTCATCTCGTCGCTTCAAATCTCGAACCACCATCTTGCATTCTACCAATCTTGCTGCGACCATATCTTCCGCTACACAACCGCTTATCGTAGCTCGACATCACTCAACATGCCCGTCGCTGTAGCGTCGAGGTCATCCGCTGGCTCATCTGCCCGTGCAGCAGTCGAAAAGCCACGACAAGAGATCACACACCCAGCACTTGTCGCTCTGCACGCATCCATCCCTCCTCACTTTCAACAGGCTCAACACAGTCTCGCCAATCACCGAAAGAACATTGTATCGCTTCATCGCATTCATCTCAAGGTGTCCAGCATCACAGAGCCCGCATCTGGTGGTCGTGTCCGACCTATCGGCGAGAAAGCATTCAATGAGATCTTTGTAGGCTGTCTCGACCGCGTACTGCCCATCAAGAAGGGTGTCCCCAACGCAGATCGTATCTGCAAGTTCGTAGCCGGCTACGTCACCTATGCCCAGGAGCAATTCCGCCTCCAGGCTCGTGCCGACAAAGCTGAAGCCAGAAAAGCAGCTGGCGAGAGCGAAGAGGAAGATGAAGATGAGGAAGAGGAGGACACAACCGCCACTCGATTCACCAACCTGCTCCTCAAGCATCTTCTCAAGGGTTTCGTGTCTAAGAACAAGAACGTCCGTTTGCGCTGCTGCGGCTGCATCGCTTTGCTTATTAACGGACTCGAAGCAGTAGACGAGAAGCTCTTCCAGACACTCAAGTCATTCCTCCTCAGCCGTGCCAGGGATAAGGAGTCTGCTGTGCGTGTACAGGCCGTCATTGCTCTCACCAAGCTTCAGACTGCCGACGACGATGAAGACGAGGACTCTGAAGAGATCAAGCAAGCTCTCATCGAGACTCTCCGATTCGACCCCAGCGCCGAGGTACGCCGAGCTGCACTCTTTAACCTGACTCCCAACAAGGAGAATTCGTCTCTGCTTCTCGAGCGTCTTCGCGACATCGACCCAATCAACCGTCGTTGTGTCTACCTTGGAAGTCTCTCGATGCTTCTCAAGACCCAGAACAAAGCTCTCGAGGGCGCTGCTTCTTCCCAAGCCGGTCCCTCGCGTCTCGGTCTCGATATCGATGCTGCTGGAGAAGTTGTTCGCGTCGGTATGGGAGAGCGAGAGCCTAGTGTCAAACGTGCGGCCCAGAAGCTTGTCACAGCCTGGTTCGACGCCTGCGGATCCGACCTCGTCGTCTTCCTCAACCAATTCGATGTTGTAGCCTCCAAGCATATTGAGGCTGCCCTTCTCAGCATCTTCGAGGCCCGCCCAGCAATTGTGGCTCAAGTGTCTTTCGATGCAGACGAGTTTTGGGCTACGTTATCGCCTTCCACCGCTTTTCTCGTTCGCGTCTTTGTTGACCACTTCAAGCGCACCAAGAACGACCGCCGTCTCGAAGAGTGCCTACCTATGGTCACCGCCTTGGCATTCCGTATCCAGAAGGAATATGACGAGCTCGTGCAACTCATCGAGCAGTACAACGCTCTGGCCGACAGCGCCCTTGCCCCCGAGGACGAGGCTGAAATTGCGCTCTTCACTATCCGTAACAAGACCTTTGTTGTCTCTCAACTTCTCGGCATCGCTCTTGCATCGGACTACGGTGACGAGATTGGTCGACGCAAGATGTTTGGGTTGGTCCGTGACATGATTTCGGACGTGGAGTTGCCAGAAGACCTTGTGCCTACCTGCCTCGACGTCTTGCTCAAGCTTTCCAACGGTCAAAGAGACTTCATGCGTATGATTGTCGAAATCGTGCAGGTACTCGGTGGAGAGGATGAAGATGAGACTCTCGGCTACGATGACGAGGAGCTCGACGAGACCATGAGCGTTGAAGGCACACCTCTTTCCCGCAAGAAACCTCGCAAATCGATGAAGAACAAGGAGGCGTCCCCAACGTCCCAAAACGCACTCGCTCTCGAGCATCGCCGACTTACCATCGTTCGAGCCATGTTGGAGCGCGTTGTAGGTGCTCTGCAGGAGAACACTGCCTTCCATGGCCTCATCCCACAACTTATCGCTCCCGCCGTGCGATCCAAGGATGCACCCGTTCGCGAACTCGGACTTGTCTGCCTTGGACTCTGCTGTTTGCTGGATCGCAAGCTTGCCCTTGACTCCTTCCCGCTCTTCATCGATCAGGTTCAGCGCGCCGACGGGCCCATCAAGCTGCGTGCCGTTCAGGCCGTCTTTGATCTCCTCATCAACCATACCATCCCATACCTCTGCTCGCGCAATCCTGCTGGAGAGGAAATGGCCAAGCGTCAGATCATCTCGTACCTTCTCAGCTTGCTCGAAGATGACGAGCCTGCCATCCAGAGCGCTGCCTGTGAAGGTATGGCCAAGCTCATGCTGACGGGTATGGTCGAAGACGACGAGGCGCTCAAGAGCCTGGTGCTCATCTACATGTCACCCGAGACGATGGAGAACCAGGAGCTTCGACAATGTCTTTCGTACTTCCTTCCCGTGTACTGCGGCTCGTCAAGCTGGAACCAGCGTCGACTCCAACGTGTCTTCGTTTCAGTACTGCAGGTACTTACCGAGGTATACGAGGAGAAAGAGGAGGATCAGGAGATGGTCACGCCCACCCAAGTCGGTCTTCAGCTTCTTGACTGGACGGATCCAGACAAGGTCATGACCGGCCCAGGCCGCATTCGCGATGAGACTGTTCACGTCGATGTGGCAATCGAGCTCATCAAAGCCATGTACACGATCGACGAGAAGGACCAGCGCAAAGTCATATGCCAGTTGCTAGGCAAAGTCTTCCTCCCAGAAGAGCTCGATGATGCCAAGGTCCAAGAAGTCTTGATCTTGCTGACCGGGCTGAAGGAGCTCAACCCAATCGAAGACACTGTTTCGAAGAATGCACTTGGACGATTCGAAGCTGCTCTGGCCAAAGCCTACCCTACTCAGATCGAAGCTGGCTTGGACGGGCTCGACCTGGATTCGACACCTGCCTTTGAGGGTATGAAGAGCTTCTTTGATGCCATTCGCATTGACCCGCAAGATGTCATTGCGGCGTATTCTCAGTCTGCGATCAAGGCTGCGAGCAAAAGTCGCAAGTCGACCTCATCGAAGGCTCCTGCTTCCGCAAGGTCTTCAGCGGCGGCTACGGGCAAGAAGAGCCGGAAGCATCGTGATGACAGCGAAGATGAAGAGGAGGAAGAGGAGGATGCTGAAGAGGAAGATGAGGACGAGGATGAGGAAGATGACGAGTGAGCCTCAGTTGGGTCCTATATACTATGCTTCACCGTACCAAATACCTATAATCAACATCGCTTTTCCTAGCCACCAAGCCTTCATCTTATCGTATCGTCTCCCACGTTCACAGTCTTTGTGTTGAAACAACGAAGTTGGCGTCAATACATTCAGAAGGGTGACTGAGAACGGAACAAGAACGAGACAAAGCCCTACGTCGATCTCTGCAACCCTCTTGAGAGGAACACGGCACTCGTTGCTGCCACACCCAAGAGCAACCCTGTCAAACCCGTCAGATAAGGACTTGGATATCCTACCACGGGACAAGTACCAAACAGCGCCTTTTTCATCCTAACATCGCTTGGCAAGAATGGTAGCCCTCCCTTGACCTCTTTGTAACTTGGCACGTACCCTGTCTCCCAACCGTCGAGGATCTTCTTCATATCGTCTTCGTTCATTGTACATATCTCGTCGAGGTTCCATTTTTCGCAGACTTCAATCATCCATCTCATCCTCCTTGCACCGATCTCTGCACTTGGTGCACGCTTGCGCAACATCGCCCTGAGTTTGCCTACATTCGTAATCGCCTGTCCGACATTCTTCGGGATTGCCGCTTGGATCTTCTGTCTTGTCTGCGAAGCAATTTTAGGTCCCTGACCCCCTGTTGAAACCATCACCTGTAGAGGACCGTTACGAATCAGCGAGCCAAAATAAAAATCGCATTCGGGGGGTACATCGGCAACGTTGACGGGTATACGTCGTGCTCTACATTCGTAACAGATTTTCTTGGAGAGCTCGATATCGTCAATCGCCGTAAGTACCATATCGTATTGATCAAGAAGGGAAGGTTGAGTGATGTCAAAAGGGGTATCGATGTAATTGGAGACGACTTGTTCGGTGTATATGCGATAACGCATTTCGTCACAGAGGCCGGAAGAGGGACACATTACGTCGAGAATGGCGTCCGCATCGAGGACGTTGACCAGTCGTCCTGTTGATGAGTTGAGGAAAGGGTCGAACAGTGAAAAGATCAATCAGCGACCGTCATGATGCAAAGCTGGCCAACCTATCCCAAGCCCAAGCCAAGGAGCGAAGATACAACTCACCTGCAGCAACAGGTCCTCCACCAACAATGAGAACCTTCTTGCCCTTCAATTGCCATGCTATCAAAAGTCCACCGCCGGGACAAAGGCGCGGATACCTATCGGCTTCATCTTGGGCGACCTCCTTGGAAGGATTGCGTGATGCCATGGCTGATATGACACTTGTGAGATGAGTTTGCAAGGATTCGGTCGAGAGGTATACGGGATGGTTTCGATGGGTGAAATGATCAAGAATTGACGAGAAGAAAGTGTTGGTGCAGTGCCTTGTCGAGTCTTATCAGAGACAAGAAGGGTCGAACACAACCAGAAATGAAACGGCATAAATTCCGGCTGATTAGGTGTGCATATCCAATCCTGCAGCTCCGACCGTCACGTGACCAGACAGCTGTGTTCTTCTAGAAGTTGACACTCCCGCCAGCGCAAACCTCTAGAGCAAATCAGTATGTGATGGGCTCTCTCTAGATACTAAAAGCAATGTGTGATGTCTCCAGGCGAAAGTATGTGTAGCTGCCGAATGACGAGAAGGGAGCCAAAGCGCAAAAGACACCAGAAAAGTGACAAAGCCAACCACGTCTGCGTGACGCTGTCAGAAAAAAGTGGAGGAGGTGCGCCTTTTTCCAAGGAGAAATCCATAACGCTTTCACCACCTCGCACGATCCATCACTTCCTTCTCATCATTAGAGCCTTCGCCCACACCACCACCTTCGGAAGGGACCTTTAACGACACAGAGCAAGCTTGGCAGCCATGTCGTCCGCATACGCCAAGCAAAAGCTCAAACAAGCTCGAGATGCTTTAGCCAAAAAAGACTGGCCCTCAGCCGCCGAAGCTGCATCCAGCGTACTCGAGCAGGAGAGCGACAACTATAACGCCAACGTCTTCCTCGGTCTTGCCCTTCTCAACCAGGAAAAGTTTGACGAGTCGGAAGCGGCATATCTCAAGGCCACGCGGGATCAGCCGACACAGCTTTTGGCCTGGCAAGGGCTGCAAAAGTTTTACGAGCAACGTAAGAGTTGGGACAAACTGCGAGATGTGCTGTACAAGCTCATGGATCTCTACAATGATGCTGGAGATGCGAAAAAGTGCGCAGAGACGCTGCAGAGACTGTTGGCGCTAGAGAGGGATGAAGGGGGCCGAAAGCTGGTGATTGAGGCGCTGTCGTTGCTGCTTCCGGGATCGAAGTACTATGATACGCTGTCGACGCTGGAGGTTCCAGACCAGACGCAGCCGGAAAAGACTACGACTTTCGATACGCAGATGGCCATCCACGTGAAGAGCTTGGATACACTGCTGGAGATGACGGAGCTGTCTGAAAAGTGGGAGGCCGATACAATACAGAAGGAAGCCGACAAGCGTAGAATGCGTCTAGATGGAGCCAATAAGGGAAAGGAAGCTTTGACGAATGAAGTGAGGCTCGAGGTATACTCCGCTTCAAGGTTACCAAACCTTTACGAGCAGGTCCTGTCACATCCAAAGGCAGAAGATGAGCTTCGCATAGAGGTGGAAGCCAAGTTGCTCAGCCATCGGCTCGGTTTGTTGACTTCGTACCCGCCCAAGCAGCTCGCAAGAGGCTCAGCTCCAACAGGCACCGCAGCAGTCGATCGTCAGCAGCAAGACAAACTAGAGCGGGCGGAGCAGGAGAGAGACCAGTTGAAACGCAACCTACGGGATGAAATCCTCAAGCTCGCTTCGGGAATGGTCATCATCGGCTTGCCTGATGAGCTGGCATGGGAGATCGATCTCGAATGGCGTCCAATCCGCTCGCTGGTTGATTTGCGTTTGGACCAGATTCGCAAGTTCGTCAACTTGTTCCCTCGATCTGGTCGTACCAAAGCGTTCAGAGCGT
>JAXQGJ010000573.1:0-12559 GCA_037039655.1 Pseudozyma sp. M118-08B | reverse complement strand
TTTTCACGAGTTCTAAATACAGTAGACAATATCATCTGAGTTTCTTTTGTAAAATCTTTTAGTTCTGAATCATTTAATCCTTTAAAAGCACATCCTTGCTCGTCATCTTCCACTTTCTCATTTCTCATAACTTCGACGAATCACCCAACACATATCAACATGTCGGCTAAGGACTACTACGGAGGTCAGGGCGGTGGTACGTATCAGCGATTACAATCCAGCTAGAGTGGGCGCCACCAACGAACAACCGGCGCAGTCTTCTCAGCATCAATCCATCCAGCATCCATCCGCTCGGCGCTCAAACTGGTCTCCATGGATCATCTCGAAGGGCTGCTTGCGATGGTGGAGCTTGTGCTGTGTGGCACCTTCGAGTCTCATCTAGGTGATAATGTCTCGCTTCAAAGGTTGACCTTACCTGTGTACCACAGATACAGCAGGGTGCTACTCGGCACACGACGTCGTGTTCCTTGACTTCCATGGAGGCATGTCACTGAAGGAAAGGCGTTGCCGGAACATGGATTGACGGGACCAAATCTAGCTTGACGATGAAGTTTGGTTCTTCTGTGTATTTGACATCCGCTGACAAGATCGTTCCCCTTTTGACTTCGCCCACTGTCGTCGATACAGGATACCCCCAGCAGCAGGGCTACCCCCAGCAGGGTGGCTACGGCGGCCAGCCTCAACAGGGCTACTACCCTCCCCCTCCTCAGCAGGCTTACGGTGGTCAGCCCCAGCAAGGCTACTACCCCCAGCCTCAGCCCCAGCCCGTTTACGTCCAGCAGCCCGCTCAGAAGAAGGGCGGTGGAGGCGGCGGTGGAGCTTGCTGCGCATGCTGTGCCGGTATGCTCGCGTGCTGCTGTCTCGAGGACCTTTGTCTCGGTATGTATCTCCTTGACTACCTTCGTATGCTCGGTTTTGACACCGCAAAACACTCGCTGACCTTGTACGATTTGTCTTTTTTCTTCTTTCTCTGCCTTTACGCTCACAGACTGCATGTTCTAAGCTTCGCTTGATTGTGCCAGCTCAGTAAAGCTATCAAGCTCGTCTCGTTTTTTGACGCGAACCGCGAGGCTTGTTTGATTGACTTATCAACGGAGCCGATACAACCTTCCTATCACGCCCTTGTACCATCCTCGTATATATCTTCTAGGGCATTTCGCCCTTTCTGGAGGCACATAGCGAGCGTCCGCTTTGATCCATGATCTTCGCTATACCTTTGCGCTCGCCTCACGTCAACGACTTTGTATATATGTCATCACGATAATACCTCTTAATGACCACTTCCTGCGGATTGTGAAATTAATGTGCAGCTTGGCTGCTGATTGAATGAGCTCGTATGCGTGCCGTGGTGAGCGATTCCTGCAATCGGACGGGCTCGTGGAAGTCTCCATCGTGCCGACAGATTGTAGACCGCTCGTTCTTTCGAGCCGCCGGTTCGCGCGTGCCGACCACATGTGGGTCTGGCAGGGCCAACTTGACTCTTTTGACGACACCTCCGCTCAGCATGTGCCGGCTTCAAGCTGAACCACACTGGGTCAGACGATGTTGTATGAAGCCAATTTTCGTCATCGTCAATTCCTCTTGCGATGTGCACAGAGCAGTCAATGTATTACTTGAGTTACAGTGCGAATCATCGTCTATCGTGTTGTGCACATTTTTTTGGCACTTGTTACGCCGCTACACGCTACATGTTTTGGAAAAACAAAGCGACTCCACATGTTCTGTGCTTGAAAAAGGGTCGATCACCTTTGAACGCGTATCGGACAGAGTGAAAGCACTGACGCACAGGCACTTCGACAAAAGTAGCACATACCAACTGCGCAATTCAACTCTCAACACAACCAACACTCAATCTCCTCATCGTCATCGTCGAGATTGCATCTCCTCTCCTCAGCTACTTTCACCACTGCACGGCTATTGCACGTAGCTGATCATCGCATTCGGGTCATACGGACACACGCAAAGGCGCCCATACTGCAACCCTCTTCCTCAGAGTCGCTCTATCAACATCAGAACATCACAATCATGAACTCGATGCTCTCACGCTTCGATCAGCCCGCTGGCTCCTCCATTGCGGGATCGAGCACCGCTCACGAGCAGCTCATGGGCGCACCAGCTCAATTCGACCTCCCCAACATGGACCCAGCAACCTTCCTGTCTCAGTACACCGATGTCGACTCTTCAAATCCTGCTGCCAAGATCAAGCTGGCGCACGGTACCACAACCTTGGCTTTCCGGTTCCAAGGCGGTATCATCGTCTGCGTCGACTCACGAGCTACTGCTGGCTCCTACATCGCATCAGGAACCGTGAAGAAAGTCATCGAGATCAACCCTTACTTGCTCGGAACCATGGCCGGTGGTGCTGCCGACTGTCAATACTGGGAGACATACTTGGGTATTCAGTGCCGACTCCACGAGTTGCGGAACAAGGAGCGTATTTCGGTCGCTGCAGCAAGCAAGTACCTGAGCAATTTGGTATACGGATACAAGGGGATGGGTTTGTCGATGGGTACCATGATCTGCGGTTGGGACAAGACAGGCCCTGCTCTTTTCTACGTCGACTCGGATGGCACACGTCTCAAGGGTGATGTCTTCAGTGTTGGCTCCGGTTCCACTTTTGCATACGGTGTGCTCGACCAGGGCTACAAGTGGGATCTGACGGATGACGAGGCTCAGGAGCTCGGTCGACGATCGATCTACGCTGCCGCTCACCGTGATGCATACTCAGGAAACGTAAGTATCGCTCTCTCGAGGCTTCTAGTCGACTCGACGATCAGTCATTGCAGAGCCGTGTACCACGCAGCACCGTATTTATCAATGCTGACGCTCCTCATTCTTCCTCTCTCTCTTTCTTTGCGGATTGTGTATTTCGAATGATCGTCAATAGACCGTCAACCTCTACCACGTTCGCGAGAACGGTTGGGAGTTCATCGCTAACTACGATGTATCGAAACGTACGTACATACCAGCATCAGCTATCGGAATCGCACTGCGTAGTTTTTGCCTACTGACGATTGTTCCTTGCTCTTTTTTGCGCTTTTGACTCTGTTGTCTTTCTCTCTCATTCTCACTGACTGCTACGCAATCCACAGTGCACTACGACGGTCCTGGAGACGACGTTCCAGGTGCGCCAGGAGGAGGCTATGGCTGGGAGGTTCGCACCAAGGGTCTTTCATCCAAGCTCGAAGCACAGCCAGGTCAAAGTGTCAGTGGTCAGGGAGGAAGGTTCGCCGATGAGCAGCCACTCGCTGCCCAGGTCCGTCCCGAGCAGGCATAGCGACAGTTCGCCCTGCCCTTCACGTTTTTTTGCTCGAAATTTTGTACACTATTTCCGCTTGCTTAATGCAACACTAAGCACTCTCGTCATGTTTCGCCTGACTGATTGAAGTGGCGAGGAGCCAAGCTGAAGACGGCAACGCACCAGCATTGGCGCGCGACGTCGACAAGCCAAGATATTCATTCATAGCACGTAGCAAGGCCGTTTTCTTACACTTATACACCGGAAGGCGTGGCTTTGAGCAGGTTTGAGCACTTGTAATGCTACAGGGAGGACTGATTCAAGTCTAGATCATATTGGTGACCGAAAGCCGATGCAAGTTGATGCGCTTTGCGCGGGGTCGGACGTCAAGGTCAGCTGGTCTTCGATTTGACAGAAGCACTAGCGCCGGCGATTTTACTCAGAGCGTTACGACGGAAGATTCGCGGTTACCTCGGCTGTTTGTCTACGCATCGGAAATCTCACCCCGCACTGTGAGCCTTCCCCACTCGTTGTCTCATTCCTGCGAACGCTCATCCCACTTCTAGCTTCACTGTGCCACTGTCACGCTGTGCCACAGCTCTCTACGCCGATCCGAGGATCGCAAAAGCTCGCAAGCTCATCCCATGCGAAGACCGATAAAAGCCATCGCACCGCTGTGCGCCTGGACTTGCTTTCGGTATTGCCCGGCCTCTCAAAGCTGGTATTCCGCATCTGCAGAAGCCGCAGATTGCCGCTGAGAAATGACCGAGCTCATCATACTACTAGAGGCTCTTGCACCCCCACACATTGAAGCGCTCGGTGTTCGCTTAGTACTGTGTACCATCTTGACCGTATCGGCTCGAGCTCATGCATATGCGAGTTGAAAGCTTCGAGCATGCTACACTGAAGTACGAAGTATGACACACGGTTTGCCAAGGTGAGGGCTATGCCTGTGGCGCAAAGCCCACTCATGAGCGAGAGTATGCTGAGAGCCTCACAAAAGCATTCTTGGAAAGCCCACCGTTAGGAAGAGCTATATAAGAAGGGCCTGACATCTAGCATACGTGTCAGGGACCCGCATCAAGCCCATTCACAGCAAGCGCACCGACACCAACATGAAGCTTAGTATTTTGACGCTGCTGCCCTTCGTGGCAGTACAGATGGTCCTTGCCGCTACAACGCCTCTTCGCCGCAGCGACTGGCCTCATGGTCCCTTCAGCACCGAAGGCAATCAGATCAAAAACGCTAATGGAGACCCTGTCATTCCTATTGGCACAAACTGGCCTGGTAGTGGCGAAACCATGCTTCCCGAAGGCATCGAGTTCCGATCCATCGCCGAGATCGTCGGGATGATGAAATACGTCGGCTACAACTTTGTTCGCCACACTTATGCCATTCAGATGATCGACCAGATCTACGAGAACATGGGCAACGATATCACTGTCTACGACTCGCTCGTTCAAGGTATGGGTCAGGAGAACGGTACGCGCATCATGAACATGATCAGCGAGAACAACCCTCAAATCACAAAGACGACCACGCGCTTCGAAGTGCTTTCGATGATCGCCGAGGAAGAAAAGAAGCAGGGCATCTTGATGCATCTCGACAACCATATCAGCCGAGCCATGTGGTGCTGCAGTCACGACGATGGCAACGCTTGGTTCGACGATGTAGATTTCAACGTTGACAACTGGCACCGTGGACACCGATACATGGCCAACTTTGCCAAGAAGCACTCCAACATCGTCTCCATGTCGCTGCGTAACGAGCTGCGTAAGTCAGCCCTGCGACCTCATCTCGAGTACAACTGGAAGACCTGGTGGGGCAACGTCTCGGAAGCTGCTGAAAACATCCATGCCACTAACCCTGACCTGCTGATCACCATCAGTGGCCTCGACTACGACATCGACCTCTCGGCCCTCACCTCGCAGGCCAACATTCTTGATGCTCCTTACGTCAACACGGACATGGACGAGATCGCCAACGCCGCCTCGATGAAGCCCGAGTATGCTGATATTGAAAACACCAGCTTCGGCAAAGCCAAGAAGGCAGTACTCGAGATTCACGCTTACAAGCAATCCACCTACTACAGCGACCACCTTGAAGACTGCGGTGCCATTCAAGCTGGTCTCTACCGTTTCGGCTTCAACGCACTCGGCAAGTCTGCCCGTCCCGAAGGCTGCAAGAACTCTGGCAACGACTTTTCGGATCCTTACAGCTGTCCGCCAGCCAAGCTCACCTTGCCTGTCCTTTTGACCGAGTTCGGAGACGCCCAAGATGATGGCTATGGCCAGGTGACCATGCAGAAATGCTTGCGCGACTTTACCACCAACAACAAGATTGGTTGGATGCACTGGGCCCTTTCTGGAAGCTACCGTATTCGACAGGGTGTCACCTTCTTCAACGACACCTGGGGCCTCACCAATCCAACGTGGGATAAGTTCCAGAGCCCAGATACGGTGGAGAACTTCTTCAAGCCTTGGATTGCGGATATGGGCAAGACCAACCTCGAGCTTTGAAGCGTTTCGTGAACGAGCCGAAGCAAAAGAAATGACACCGTTTTCTAGTTCCTAGTTTGTAGTTCTGTCATGTGTGATGCGTTTGAATTGTCGATTAATGCTCTGGTTGGCGCAAGCGACTAAGGCCCCAGAATCTCTGGGAGAAGCTTCTCGACGGGTCCTGCGAAGTAGAAGTCGACGTCGTCGTCGGCCGATTGAGCTGGATCATCGATGTTGAACACCGCCACCTTGCCGTTGTTGGAGTGCTTGACGATGTCTGCGAAGCCGGCTGCGGGGTAGACTGTGGACGAAGTGCCGAGGACCAGGATGAGGTCGCAACGAGAGATGAGCGGCTGTATGCGATCGAGTTCTGGAATCGACTCGCCAAACCACACAACGCCTGGTCGAAGTAGACCGTTGCAAGCGGGCTTGGAGCAACGGGGCAGGTCTGCGGTTGGGATCGTCTTGTACTCGCCGCTCAGGTCCTCTGAGCCACTGAGTCCTTGGCTCAGAGGCTGCCGAGTCTCGATGCGCGAATCGCCACATTTGGTGCAGATCGTCTTGAATAGGTTGCCGTGCATCTCCAAGATCGAGTCTTTCGCAGCGTCGAGCGACGAGCTCTGCACTGTGGACACGCTCTCGACTTCCTCTATGGCACGACCGGACAGGCCATCAACGTTCTGAGTGATGAGATGAAATGATTTTGCGTTCGGCATGATTCCATCGGAGAGCGATTTTTGCGACGTCTTCGAACTGAGCAACAGGCTGGCAAGGGCCTTGTGGGCCGCATTGGGCACTGCCGATAGAACCACAGACCGTCGGTAGTGGTAGAACTGCCAGACTTTGCTAGGGTCTCTCCTGAATGCTTCTCTGCAGGTCGTTCAAGTCGGGAGCACAGCGTGTTCAAGTACGCCAAGCCGCATGACACAAGTGCGTTAGTATGATTTTTGACAGCTTGCTCTGACACGGGATTGGTGGCTACTTACGGTGTTGCTAGAGAGAGCGCATCGTGTTGACGCCACAGGCCTAGTCGTATCAAGGACGACCATGAAAGTCAATGTAAAAGGGAGCCGTTGGGATCAGAGATACATCAGACACCCTAGCTTTGACTGTATTGGCCAGAAGTCGGCGTTGTTATGGACTTACCTCCAGCTCCACGAAACGTGGGAATGCCGCTAGCGGCACTCAGTCCTGCGCCTGCGAGGGCGATCGGATGCCGTGCTTGGCGTAAAGCCTGGCGAAAGGATTCCGCAGCAGCGCTCATGCTATCGTTGGCTACCAACATGCGTGTGAATGCAGTGCTAAGTTCTCACCAACACGGATAACAAGGGTTGCGTGCTGGTCAGGGTTGCAGATTCAAAGAGGGTGTGGCGGATTGGCGGTAAGTGGCGCTTCAACTCGTTGCCAGGTCGGACAGAGGTATACACGATGGCGGTATTCAAGCTCCGACACGGCTGCTGTGATGAAGAACAAGGCTTGCGACCTTAGGACACTCTAATGAACGGACCAGGTCAAGATGTGAAAGTGCTCGCTCGGCCCGCCCTCGAATGATCGGAACACCTGGCGTGGGGGTTGCAGATTGTGAGCAGGATCGCCACCTTATTAGCCATGCAGCGATGTAGACAGTCGATGCTTGTGAGTGCTGATGCTGGTGAAGCGTGGATAGGAGAGGGAGGACGAGGAAGATGGAATCATGCAGAAGTAAAGTTGGAGGTGGCTTGAGCGCAGAAATTGACTTTTTTGACAGCTCGACGTGATGCAGGCACTCGTCAGCCACGCGACATGCAACTTCATTCAAGCAACTGACAAACGGGACTCTGCAAGGGTATCCTTCGGTACCTGCTGCAGCCACATCGAGGCGGCGATACCATACATATAGTATCTCGTCCGCCACCACCAGCCATGCTGCTGATATCGAATCGCTCGCGCGGCCTGCAGAAGATCTGCGACAATCTAGCAGACATCTGATGGACGAAATCGTGGCAGGGTCGAGCTCTGAAGAGGAGCTCTGGACTAGCAATATTTTTCTGGCTCCCGAAAGGCGGGTGCCGAGTTCAGCACATGTTCCGCAATGAATCCACGCGTGTCACCCACATGGCTACACGTCTCACAGTCGATCTGCTGAGGCCTCATGCAGCACGCCTGCCAGGCAGCCTGTGCAGTTCGGTCGTGGCCGAGGAGAGTAGCCCTGCCTTGCCCCGAGCTTGTAGCTTGGCGCCTCCCGCCCTCGTTGCCACTCTTCGAAGCTCAAATCGTGGCAGGATGCCTCGAGGGGCGTAGAGTACTACACAGCACACAATCGCCATTCGAGCTGACCCTCAAGTCACTATGCATAACGGCATTGCTGGTCTTCATTCGTGTCTTCAGTTCAGCAACAGAGCTATAAAGGCGTATCGTCTTCGATGCGATCAAAAGTTTGCATCAACCCATTCTCTTGTCCTCGCCCCCAAGCTCCTCAGCAACGCACACATCATACAGTCTCTCTACAGCTACTGACGAGCTATACTTCGATCATGGGCGGTCTTTCTTGGTCCACGATTCTCGTGCCCCGCGATGCTGCAAGCGAGCAGCAGGCCGCAGCCGCAGCTGCCATGGCAGCCTGGTCCGCCGGGATCGCTTACGCCATCAACTTCATTGTGCTCTATCTCACCATGTCGCTCCTCGTGGTTGTTGTTGTCGGCTCAATGGGCTGTCTCGCGTCGAAGCGCATTCGCAGATCTCCTTCGTTCATCATTCTTATCGTTTGCACGGCCCTATGCATCTGCGCTCTGGGCATCAACGTGGCAATGAACAAGAAACTTGTTGTCAATCCCCAAAGACGCTTCAACGCCGAGATCTACACCACTTTGATTGCATTGTCCATGAGTAAGTCGCAGATCACTTTGAACAATGAAGTGCGTACTTTCGCTGACGTATTAAAAGCCCTCCGCTGCGTTCTCCATTTCTACCCTGTCTGACAGCTATCCCGTTCCTGGTCGACTTTACCCTTATCTTGCGTATCCTTGCCTTCTTTCCGCACAACTCGGCCTCTGCTGCAGGACGTAACAGCTGGAAGCGATGGGCAGCCATTGCCTTCCCTACCGCCATCAAGATCCCTCGCGCTGTCGTCATCTGCCACTACATCCAATTCGTGCATACCTCCGCCTTGCTCGCGACTAATATGGCTGACATTGTTGTCAGAGTCAACCAAAAGCAGTGGGCTCTGACCGAATGGACACTCATGCTGGCCGATGAGCTCTACTGCACTACTTTCTTCTGCACCAAGCTATACGAGCTCGGATGGGGCTGGGGCGAAGACAAGCACGTCTCGCGTAATTTCTTGGACACGCTCAGGAGGATCTTGATCAGCGCTTTCGCCTGCTTCATCGTGCCTTCCTTCTTGCTCATTGCGCTCATTGTCATGCAAGCCCTCCGCTACCGGCCGGATCTCGAAGGCTACGTCTTTGCTACCTTCGTTCCATTGACGGTGATCAGTGCCGCTTTTGGTAAGTTCGTTGGCCATCGAAAATATTGTGTCTGTCCAAGCAAACGCGACTGCTAACGACGCGCTTTTGCTCTCTAATTTCACCGCCTTCATCTTTGCTCTGATTTTCGGCCTGAAATTTCATTTTGCAGCCACCCTTTGGCCTGCTATCCGCGCTGAGCGACACCGCAAGAAGACCACCGTCACTCCAATGCACACACTGCGCAGCCAAGGCCAATCGAACAAATTCCTCACTACCCAGCGCAGCTTCGATACGGACGACGAGAAGGATATTGGCAAGTTGCACAGTCCTTCGAATGTCGCTTTGGCCGATCTCGAGCACCACGTGGTTACCACTCTGAAGCATCGCCACGACGACCAAGACGCTCGACCTCGAAACCCGACTGACGAGCCGAGTGAAGTTCTCCAGGACTCTAGCCCGAACAGCTTCGCCTCTACCCAGAGGATGGTCCGCCCTTCCAACCCTCTCCGCCACGCTCCTGACGTCAGTGGTATTGCTATCACGACGGTGACCGAGGAGAAATGGAGTGATGCGTGAGCTCAGTGCCTCTGCATCTGTCCCTTGCAGTAGCCCTTCCACGAGCTGCGTTCGCCTGAGCTGGTCCTTCGATACCCTGTTCTCGCATTCTGTTCTGGCTCACTGTGACTCTCTTTACCTGTAACAGATTCAATTGCACCTCAGCTTACACGCAATCTTACACTGTCAAATGAATGTGATTACTGTGCTCGAATACCCATCTGATGTGGTGATCTTGTAGTGACATTATGCATAACTGGGTTACCTCCAGCTTTTAAAATGCTCTCGTGACTAGAGAACAGTGCCTTCGAAGATAAAGAAAGCGAAGGAGTGCTTCTGGATAGGCTGCGAGCCTTGCTCAGCCCACTCTTTGCCGCTGTACTTGGTGATTGTTGGCACGACTACCTCAGGTCTATCAAAGGTGTTTTTGGCGAGCAAGTCGTCGCTGTAGAGGACATGTGACTCGACGCTCTCAATCTCGAAGCCTTCAAAGCTGAGCTTGCCGTTCCAGTCAGCGGTAGGGTGACGGTTGAGTACACTGAGGCGAATGCTGGCGCGCTTGGAGCCCTCTTGCTCGACGATCATTGCGACACAGTCGACATATGCTGGTTTGGCGATGTGTTGGATCCACTCAGGGTAGGTTGGTCCTTCGTACGAGTCTGGGGTGAAGCCGAGGTTGAGCAAGCGGCCGTTCTTCATGTAGCGAGCAAAGAGTCGGAGGGGCCAGTAGGTGGTCTGGAAGAGGAGGCCTTCGGGGCTCGTCATGAGTGGCGAAATGACGTTGACACTCTGAGCAATGCACGCGATACCGACGTCCTTGGACTTGCGGACGAGAATGTTGAGCCATGCTACAACACCAAGCATGTCAGTGTAGTCGTACGCCTGCTCGAGACCTTGCGAGCCTGGTGCCTTGACCTCATCCCAGACGTTCCACTCGTCGTAGCAGATTTTGATGTCTCGCGCTGCGACCTTTTGGTCTCGGTTGTTCCAGTCAAGCAAAGATTGGGCCTTGTCAATCTTGGCCAAGTCGATGAGCGAAGCGCAAATTTCGATACCTCGTTCCGCTGCTGCAGGACCGAACACATTCTTCTCGTAGTCGAAGCCCTGAACAGTGCTGTAGTGTTCGTGACCCAGCATCGAGTAGAGATGAATTGAGTGGAAGTCGACGACACCGATCAGGCCGTTCAGCACTTCACGGTCCCATTCCGAGTTGCCCTGGTTACCGCACGAGACGAGCTTGATGGAAGGATCGACGAGCTTCATACCGTGTGCCCATCGTTTGGCCATCTTGGTATAGTCGGTTGCATTGAGGAAGCCGACCTGCCATGGGCCATGCATCTCGTTTCCGAGACCCCAGTACTTGACGTTGTGCGGCTCATCACGACCTGTGTTCTTGCGTCGGAGATTGGCCCAGTAAGTATCTCCGGTGCCGTTGCAGTATTCGAGCCAGGCAAGCGCTTCTTCATAGGTTCCGGTGCCCATGTTGATGCAGAAGTAGGGCTCTACTTTGAGCTCACGGCAGTAGTCGATGAACTCGTCAGTACCAAAGTGATTCGTTTCGGTAGAAAGCCATGCCAATTCCACACGCTTAGGGCGCTCCGAGATGGGGCCAATGCCGTCCTGCCAGTGATAGTTGCTGACGAAATTGCCTCCTGGCCATCGAAGAATGGGCATCTCGAGCTCGCCATCCTTGGCAAGGATCTTGACGACATCCTTCCTCCACGCGAGACGACCTTTGGTGCGTTCATCTCCGTTGTCTTGCTTTTCGAGGATAGCAGCTGGACTTGGCTTCTTGGGGTCATCAACAATGCCACCGTAGATACCGCGTCCAAGATGCTCAACAAAGCCCGAGTAGAGCTTGTCGCTCACCAAAGGTGCCGAGCGAGGCAATGTGAGCGAGTGAGGGTGGATGCGAATGGGCTCGTTCGTGAGTTGAGCTGGGTGCTGGAAGCCATCTTTGCGCAAAGCAGCGGGCGCTTCGGAGCCTGCAGCATAGGGATTGACACCTGCCATCTTGATGTGAAGTGATTCAGTTGAACTGGTTATGGATGATGATGGGAAGGATAGTTGGCTGATGACGATCAAGTGCGCTAAACTACGTTTTAGGGAAGTGCAAGTCGAGCAATGACACGAGATTTGCTTGTGACAAGATGCCCGTGCTCAAGACCGGAAGGATTGCTACACGAGTAGAAACAACGAAGATCTGCGAGAGCGAATGAGAGTGCGAGCACGGACCGACGAGAAGAACTGACGAGCTTGACCTGAACACATGCGAACGAGCATTTGGTTCAGTGCGGGGTCAAGGGTCCTTGCAACACAAGCGAACAATTATTCCCCTCACTGTAGTGCTCCAGGGTGAGAGAGAATTAGGCTCAACGGCCAAGAAGAAGGAAAGTCGGGCTAAGTTAATTAACAGGGTCGACTGCTGAAATTGACCGAGGCCTCGTGGAATTGTCCGGTCCTCGGCAATCTTGACGGCTATTTCGGCAATCTGGAGGTGCGACACGCTCTCGAAGAAGAAAAGATTGCCGAGAGCGGAATGAGGGCGGAATGATGAAGACCATCCGGCCTTTCAGCGAGAGCAGACTGCCGAAGTTGGGACACATCCTTGCACACCTCGAAAGCGCGGAAGAGGGACACATTCAGTCGTTGGGGACGGCTGCAACGGGCACGAGGACGACGATACTATCTCATCGAGTCCGGAGCAAGGAGGTTGAAAGCCACCAACATCAGCGCCCGTCTTGAACCGAGACGGTCAACTGGATCGCTTTAGTGATGAGGACTGCACTGGCTTCTAACGTGACTATTGCAAATGAAGTTGT
>JAXQGJ010000572.1:0-12414 GCA_037039655.1 Pseudozyma sp. M118-08B | reverse complement strand
CAACCATCATCGCCTAAACTGCAGACACCAGCATCATTGTACGGCTTGCAGAAAGAACCGAGCTAGGAGCACAGTGATATCTGACTCAGCCGACGACCATCGGACGTGCCGACCAGCTGACTACATAGTTCGGGATAGCCGCGACTTCATTCAAACTGCTCCTTGATAACACGCCGAGCAGCACACTTCAACACCGGTACATCCGAACCAGCTGCGAACACACTTCTGGCCCAAGTCATGCGTCCATGATCCGATCACCGAAAGCATCGTGAGCTTCAACAATCGATCAGCACACAGGAATACTCTGACTGAGCACTCAGCACGTAGCTACAAAGAACCTCGTCGCTGCTCAGCGATCATTCTATAACATACGCTGGCTTTCAGAACACCAGCACTCGAATCAACATCGAAAACGTCAATCCGTCACCACCATGTCGAAAACAGACCCGCTCTTAGAAGAGCCCAAGGCCTCAGGGTCCACCTCGCCAGTTGCTGGCGCCAAAGTCACTGCCACTTTTCAGATTGGTGGTATGACATGCGGTGCTTGCGTCGAGACTATCGAGAGAATGATTCGATCGCAGCCAGGAATCGAGTCCATCTCCGTAGCGTTGCTAGCAGAGAGAGCCACAGTCACGTTTGACGACTCGATATGGACTCCCGAAAAGGTAGCAGAAGAGATCGAAGACACTGGCTTCGATGCGACTTTCCTCGACATCATCAAGACTGATAAGCCCTACGACAGCTCAGCCAGCAAAGAGAGCAGCACCTTCAGCACTCCCAATACGCCACCACTCGATACCGCTCAGCTCAACGTCTTCGGGATGACTTGTGCTTCTTGCTCTGCAACAATCGAGCGAGAGATGGCAAAGATTGATGGCGTCAAGTCAATAGCGGTGTCGCTTTCAACAGAGAAGGCTCGCATTGACTACGATCCCACAAAGCTCGGCATTCGCGACCTGGTAGAGCATGTCGAAGATCTCGGCTTCGATGCAGTCGTCAGCGATGATCGCAACTCGACCCAGCTTGCGTCGCTTGGGCGAATCAAGGAGATTGCAGAATGGCGCTCCGCATTCCTCTTCTCACTCTCGATGGGCGTGCCTGTCTTCCTCATGTCAATGGTGCTTCCAAAGTTCGACTTCTTCCGCGCCATCCTCTGGTGGCAGCCGATATCTGGACTGTACCTGCAAGATCTGGCCTGCTTGGCTCTCACCATCCCCGTCCAATTCGGCATTGGCTTGCGCTTCTACCGAACATCATGGAAAGCCCTCAAGCACGGCAGCGCCACCATGGACGTCCTCATCGTCATCGGCACGACCGCTTCATGGGTCTTCAGCGTCTTCTCCATGGTTGCTAGACTCTTCTGTGCCGACGCTCCAGCAGAGACGATGGCCGAGACAGCTGCAGCCGCCTCGATGATGGCACGTGGAATGGGCATGATGGGAATGGTCGTGCCAGGTCAGTGTACAAAACCTGCAACCTTCTTTGACACGACCACTATGCTGTTCACTTTTGTTTCCTTCGGACGCTTCCTCGAAAACACCGCAAAAGGTAAGACGAGCGAGGCACTCTCGCGATTGATCGGTTTGACACCAACATCAGCAACTATCTACACCGATGGAGCCGAGGGCAAGGTCGAGAAGAAGGTGGCTTCAGAGCTGGTCCAGCGCGGCGACTACGTCAAGGTTGTGCCCGGAGAGAGGATTGTTGCCGATGGCGTCATCGTTCGTGGCGAATCGACCGTGGACGAATCCATGGTGACGGGAGAGGCCATTCCCATTCACAAGCTGGCAGGTAGCAGCGTCATTGGCGGAACAGTCAACGGCACCGGCACATTCGACTTCCTTGTACAGCGCGCAGGCAAGGATACCAGTTTAGCGCAGATCGTCAAGCTTGTTGACGAGGCGCAGACCTCAAAGGCGCCTATCCAGGCCTTTGCTGACCGCGTCGCCGGATACTTTGTGCCTACCGTCGTCGGCCTCGGTGCGCTCACCTTCATCGCTTGGATGGTGATTGCGCACTTGCTTTCAGGCCACATGCTGCCTTCCATCTTCAATCAGCAGGGCGTCACCAAGTTCATGGTCTGCTTGAAGCTCTGCATCAGCGTCATCGTCGTTGCATGCCCATGTGCGCTCGGTCTTTCGACACCTACAGCAGTCATGGTCGGCACCGGCGTGGGCGCTCAGAACGGAATTCTCATCAAGGGAGGCGGTCCCCTCGAAGCTTCGACCACAATCCGACGCATGCTGTTCGACAAGACGGGTACGCTGACGGAGGGCAAACTTACGCTCCGCGAAGCGATATGGCCAAATAAGGAACAAGGCGGTCTTGATGGTATTGCGGTAGGCGGCTTAACGAGACGTCAAGTCATTCGCATCATTGGTGCAGCAGAAGCTCGTTCGGAACACCCACTGGCTCGTGCGATCGCGACGTGGGCATCGCGCCAATTGGAAGCCGCTTCTAATACTGCTGGTTTTCCACAAGCCGCAAACGGATTCGCAGAGAAGCAAGAGATTGCTATTGCTGGTGCCAACATCGAAGAGTTTCAGAGCTTTACAGGCAAAGGCATTGTCTGTCGCGTCCAGCTTGAAGAGACCATGACCGTCCACGAAGTTCGCATTGGAACCTCCGATTATATTATGTCCAGCGAGAAGCACGATTCAGGAGATGGAGCATTTGGCTCGCAAGCAACTCGATTGCTCGGCGAACAGCAGTCTCAGGGTCGAACAGCGGTGCTCGCAAGCGTCGACGGCTCGCTCGCAGCTGTGCTGAGCTTGAGCGATACCCTGAAACCGGAAGCAAAACGTACGCTTGCAGCGCTTCGACGCATGGGCATTCAATGCGGAATGGTCACAGGAGACGCTACAGCGACTGCTCGTGCATTGGCACGCGAGCTGGGCATGGACGAGGCCACAGACGTATATGCAGAGATGAGCCCGATCGACAAGCAAGAGCTCATCCTCGAGCTCCGACGTGCCTCGAGCGGTGCTGATCTGGAGAGTGGAGGCGGCTTCTCACCCTTCCGTGCCAATGGACAGTCCAAGTCGGGCGGCATTGCAATGGTCGGCGACGGCATCAATGACTCTCCCGCCCTTGCGTCGGCTGATCTTGGAATTGCTCTCGGCACCGGATCCGATGTCGCTATCGAGGCAGCATCGATCGTACTGATGCGATCCAACTTGCTGGATGTAGCCGCTTCGATCCATCTTTCGCGTCGCATCTTCCGCCAGATCAAGCTCAATTTCATCTGGGCCACCATCTACAACATGATTGGCATTCCACTCGCGATGGGCATCTTCTTGCCGTGGGGACTCAGTCTGCACCCGATGATGGCAGGTGCGGCTATGGCGTTCTCGAGTGTCAGCGTCGTTGCCAGCTCCTTGACGCTCAAATGGTACAAACGTCCTGCGGAACTCAGCTCTGTCGATGACGCGGATGTCAGATCCTCTCAAGCAGACTCTCTGCAGCTTCAGTCATTGTTGGATCGCTCCGATGCTGGTGCTTTCGACCGGGTAGTGGCCAACCTCAAAGATCTAGGCTATCAAGTGCTGGGCAAGTTCGAGTCACTTGTGTCGAATTCGAGCCTGAGACTCGGCAGAGGAAGGGCGAGTGGAGCTGGCCGTCCAGGTCAGACTGTCGGTTACCAGCAAGTTGCATCCGAAGAAGTATAGCTTATTCCTGTCATCTTGCGATGGATTTTCAATGTGTGCGAACAATGTTCAATGATACTCTCCTACATTCACAATTGCACATACCGTAGCACGTTGGACACTGCGTGGGGAAGGTATTTGTCGCCTGAGTGTGCAGCTGGGTGTGCCTTCCGTGCTTTCATTATGGCATCAGTCAAAGGCAAGGCTCAAGGCTCAAGCCTGTTGTAACAAGGTTCTTTTCCGTGTGTCTTAACGTCGCTCCTGATCAAACCCCACTGTGAATTCCTGGTTCAATGGATGCTCATTGCTCAAGGCTCAACGCTCAAACCTGTTGTATCACTTTGCATTTCCGTGTCCCCTCCCTATCAGATCATTTCTCGCTCAAGGCTGTTGGAGCAACGCACCATTCCGTGTGGCCACACATTCTCCAATAGCTCAACTCACAATGTTCACCTCAGCTTCTCTTTTTCGCGAACTAAAGCTCGTTCCTCAAACTTTTGAGTGTGCCTTGCCTTTCGCGACCCTCTTCAGACTGTCAAATCGTGTACACATACGGCTCCCAGGGCCGCTTGCATACCTGATCAGAGTTTCAGAAGTGACCGTTCAAGCCATGAAAAATTGCATCAACGTGTCACTCTATCATCTATGTCTGCGAAGGAAAGGGCGACTAGTATCCAAGCAACATTCGCCGCAATCGCTTCGTATCTTGTCTCCTCTCATTCCGGAATTGCGCCATTTGGGCCCACCCTTCTTGTTTCGCTTCAACCGGTTTCACCGCTTCCCCTCCTTCCCCCGCTGAATCCCCTAAAGTGGACGGCACAGTAGTCGCTTCATCCGCGCCTCTGACCCTCAACTCTTCCGGCAACAACCCCAAAAGCGCATTTTGATAAGCTGTATCAGAAGGGTAGCCCAAATCGCCCGTCTTGTTGCCCCCATCCGTTGCTTGTCCACCTGTGGGGGCTCTGCTGGTCCACTTTGCTGGATCTGTACTAGGTAGACTTGCATCAAGCCTGGGCAAGCCAGTCGACCCCTCAGCGGGCGGAATAAGCCCAGCCCACGCAGCCCCCACAATACGAGCCTGAACATGCGTCAGTGGCATAGGGATGATGCGAATCGGAGCACCCAGGACGCAGACCGATGCATCGGGAGCATAGAATAGACTCCAATCGTCGAGGTTGCTCAGGAACGGCGCTGTTGGGTGTGGCGGCGTGTACGTTTCCCCCCTTTCCTCCCCTTGGTTTCGCTCAAAGCTTGCGCGATCGGTGGCCAGGGAGGAAGAGGAGTTGGCAGGGATTATAGGCGGCGAGGGGATGAGCGGTGCCTTGTCGAACGGAGCCACTTCCTGATCGAGGTATGGGAAATCATAAGCGTATCCCGTAGCGAAGATGATCACGTCCACCTCCGTCCCCTCTGCCTCTCCCTCGCCCTCGAACACCACTTTGCCTTCCTGCGTAAACGTTTTGATCCTAGGCACGACAGTGATCCGCTTCGACCAAACCGGACTTCCCTCTTCTCGAGGATCGTAATCGAGCGGGGGTGGGGAATCGTATTTTTCGTAACTATGAAGCACTTTTACCGGCCATTCTTTTTGCGCTTTGTTGCACTTCTGCTTAAAGTCCTCTGTAGCAGCTTGTCCCTCGGGTAGGGTGCGTAAGATGTATCCACTCAGCTCACGGGCAATGTCGGAGCCAGAACTAGAGTTGCCCACCACCAGCACGGTTTGCCCTCCAAAAGGAATGGGAGAGCGATACCAGGCGCTGTGCATCACTTTGCCTTTGAACCTCTTCAATTGTGGAATAGGCGGGATTGTCGGGGTATTACACCTCCCACTGGCAAGTACGACATGATCGTACTCCTCGATCCTCTTTTCGCCCGTTTTAACACTGGTTGAAGTTATGCTCCACTTACTCCCCACACCAATCCTTCTCCTTGCCGCTTCCGCATCGAACTTTATCCTCCTAACGTCACTCACAGCCGTATTTAACCGTACTTCCACATCTTCCTTCCCCCATCCTGTGAGGGTTTGTGTTGCGAAATCGTTTATGTATCCCTCTACGGTCGCTCGATCGGGAAAAAGCGGCGTCGTTTTCCCATAGGGGTGGGATCGATACGCCATAATGTCACAAGGCAAATTCGTTCGTAGCCCATCATACATCGCTCCGGGAACGCGGAAAGTTGAGTGATCGCTACCGTCCTTTTTTTCCCCCGCCCAGAGCGCATGGGGTCGATCGTGGGCGTCAAATCGAATAACGCAGGGCCCTGGATCGGCGTCGTACCCCCAAACGCCAGAGAAGGTGGTGCGGCGGTCGAAAAGTGTTATGCTAAACAAAGGGGAGGAAGAAGGGGAGAGGGTGAGAAACTGGTGCGCTGCAGAAAGGCCGGCTGGCCCGGCACCTACGATAGCTACCCTCCGACGAACAGGGGTAGAAGACGAAGTAGACATGCTGCCGCTCCTGCCCCTCCTGCTGCTGGTGGGGGTGGTGGAAGAAACAAACCGCCGCCTAAGAAAGTTGGAAGACCGGCTCGCCATACGCCTTTTGCCGAACAGAACAAGATGCGCGCAGCCCCCAAGATCCGAGTTGCGTCGAAAAGGTGGCGAGATGTATGATATGTTGACAAGAAAGGCTGACAGGGTAAGGTCAAGTGAAAGGAAAGAATGTCGCAATCACGTCAGATCCCAAAATGCGCTTTCGTCGGCGTTAAAAGGAGTGCCAAAGTGTGGAGGGAGCTTCCTTAGCCGGTGTCGGCGCGAAATTCGCCGCGATTGCAACCAACGCTTTTTGGCTTCTTCTCGTGACAAGTCTGCAAGTGTGTCCTCATTGTCCTTGTTCAAGCACAATGAACTTCTCATCTTCATTTGACTTTGACTACCGTAGAGTTCTCGAGGCGAAAGCAGACGAGACTGTGCACGCGATGTGTATGTTGTCGAGAATAAGATTTCATGGATATGTTACAAAGTTGCATATGCTCGAGACGAATAACGCTTTTCTTCATGCTTCATCTGAACCTCCACTCAAGCCATGGGAAGCCTTAGTTGAAAACAACAGTCTTTGCACCGTTCAACAACACCCTCCTCTCGGCTACCCACTTGACCGCCTTGGCCAACACCCTCGCCTCTACATCACTACCAGCCTGAACCAGGTCTGCGGGCGTCATGGCGTGATCCACCCTCTCCACTGCCTGTTCGATAATCGGACCCTCATCCAGATCCTTGGTCACAAAGTGGGCCGTTGCACCAATGAGCTTGACACCGCGTTCAAAGGCCTGATGGTACGGCTTTGCGCCCTTGAAACTGGGCAAGAAACTGTGGTGGATGTTGATGATCCTTCCACTGAACAAGGAGCACAGTTGCGGGGAGAGGATCTGCATGTATCTGGCGAGTACAATCATGTCGATGTCGTACTTGTGGGCGAGTTTGACCATTTCCGCCTCTTGCCACTCTTTCGTTTTACCTTCGGCTGCGTTGATGGGGAGGTGGTAGAAGGGAATACCGTTTGCCTTTGCCAGTGGTTCGTAATCGGCGTGGTTGGAGATGATGAGGGGTACGGTGATGGGCAAAGTGTTGTTCGAAAGACGGAAGAGAAGGTCATTTAAGCAATGACCGATCTTGGAGACCATGATGAGGGTGCGTGGTTTCTCTTCGGCGCCGAAAATCTTGACAGAGACTTCGGCGGCGGTAGCGAATTCCTCCTCGAACTCGGCTTTGACTTTGGCGAGGAAAGCGGTGCGGTTCTGAGCGTAATCGGCAGCTTTGGGATCGGGATGCGAACCGTTCTCGGGTTCAGGTTCAGATGCGTGGACACGCATGAAGAAAGTACCGGTGGTAGGGTCACCGAACTGAGCGGAATCCATGATGTTCATGTTGCGACGAGCGAGGAAGCCAGAGATTCGGTGAACGATACCTGGACCATCAGGACCTGAAAGAGTCAAGATGATCGAGGGTGGAGGAAGCGCCGAGGCGGGCTGCTTGGGTCGAATCTTGGAAGGTAAGATAGAGCCAGCTACGTGAGTGGAAGCGGAAGGGGTGGTCATGGTGTCGAGATCGGCAAGCGAGCGAAGTGCGCGTCTTGAAGAAGTGGAGAAAGATGAGGACTGTGCTGATGGAGCGCGAAGAGCGTAGGCGACACTACGGCTGGTGTTGGAGGAAAGACGAAGAGCGTTGATTCGAGTTGAGCTTGAGAATGCCAGAGATGAAGCAGCCTTCGTTCCGAGGACGAGGTTGAACATGGGAACGCGACGATAGCGACAGTGGATATGTGATGGTAAGCAAGAGGCAAGAAGTCGAGCTCTGAGTGTCGATGCTACAACGGATGATCCGATGTGATGGGAAAAGTAATAGAAAGTCTTAGCGCTGATTTGTCGGAGTCGCCCCGAGTGCCATTGAGAGTGTGTGGAAAGCGGTGGGCTGTTGGTTCTTTTTCTTCTCAGCGTTCAAAAGTGTTGTCACTTGGCTTGGCCAGAAAAAGCTTGCTTGCTGCATCAGCCGCGGCAATTCTTCTCGATTTTCCTTTCCGTCTTGATCTGTGCAGCTGCGATTAGATTGGATTTCCTGATCAATATGCACGAACACAACATCAGAACTGCATCTCGCGAGTCACCAAACGAAACGCACAACTCTCCGCTCCAATAGGATCTTCCGATGCCATTTCCTCCTTTTCCAAGATGTAATGTGACTATGCATCTCACTACTGAGTAGTGCAGTCTGCAAAGACAAGAGATATGTCTTGGCTGATTCGTTCCAGATCGGCCACCAAAGTCCGAACATGCGACGGAAAATTGACCGGGGAAGATCTCCTTGCGAACAGAATCAAAAAAAAATGCTCCGCTGTGCATCTTGTCCCCTTTGGCAGTCCTCGGCGATCCCGTTTCCCGCTTGGATTCTCGATTGCCACTGCATCCAAAGAATCGCTTTACTTGAAAGACAGATTCATCTTCGGAGTGTTGAGACGTTGACACTTGATGAATGTTATGTGAAGCAGCAGAGAAAACAGCTTTCGCACTGAGGCCGCTTAGTCATCCTGACCTGATCAAGGTGCAAAAAGGCGCGTTGTGCTATCTTTGAGGTGTTACTTTCTCCACATGGCTCAGCACGGCCCACTTTCACCACTCACTCCTTCCCTCCTATATCATCCTGGATCGCAACGCAACGCTTTACTCGATTGGCACAGCAACCACACATCGCGCAAGCAAATCAAGCAGATTCTTGACAATCGCAGATCGCCTCGGAGGGGCGTCAAAGCTGAAGCTAAGATGAAGCGCAAGGTAAGTGTTTCTCACATTTGACCGTCGATACTGGGAGGATAGTGCATATATCTAACTCTTGACTACGCTTTGCCTACATTTCCGGCTTTCGTTTGCTTCAGGTTCTGCTCATGGGTCAGTCCGGATGCGGCAAAACCTCCATGCGATCCCTCATCTTCTCCTCCTATCGTGCCGCCGACACCCGTCGCCTAGGATCAACCCTCGATGTGGAACACTCGCACGTTCGATTCCTCGGTAATCTCGTTCTTAACCTATGGGACTGTGGTGGACAACAAGCTTATATGGATTCTTACCTCGACAAACAACGCTCTCAGGTCTTCTCCACCGTTGGAGTCCTTATCTATGTCTTTGACCTCGTGGGGGCAGAAGGAGGCGATGAAGGTCAACATGAATGGGAACGCGATCTGCGATATTACAAGGACTGTATCTCGGCTCTATATCAGTACAGTCCCGATGCGCAAGTTTTTTGCCTCCTTCACAAGATGGATTTGGTCGACAAAAGTAGGAGGGCAGAAGTGTACAGTGATAGGGTGAAAGAGTTGAGGCGCAAGAGTCGGGAGGTGGCACAGCAATCTTCTTCGGCTTCGGCAAGCGCTGCTGCTGCTGGTGGTGGCAAAGCTGGTGGTGCAGGAGGGGGAGAAGGTTTTAGAGTGCATTGCTTTGCGACGAGTATTTGGGATGAAAGTTTGTATCGGGCTTGGAGTCGGATTGTTCAGACGCAGATTCCGGCGTTGGGGGTGTTCGAGAGGCATTTGGGTCAGCTGGCGGATACGTGTTCGGCGAGTGAAGTGGTGGTGTTTGAGAGGACGACGTTTTTGGTCATTGCCAAAGCAGCCAGTAGCGCCAATGGTGCAATTTCGAGCGCTTTCGAAAAGGTGTCGTTACAACAAGGAGGTACAGCTCCGAACAGTGGCAAGTTCAGCTACGACGAGGAAGAAGAGGGCATGGAAGGCTTCCGTGATACTCAAGGCCGCCTAGCATCTGGCTCTTCAAACAATGCCCTTGGATCAGGCTTCATCACCTCTTCCTCAACCTCGAATAATCTCGCATACGATCCCGCCTCCCCCTTTCCCTCAACTCAATCCTCGCCGTCTAAACCTCTCGATCCCGAACGATTCGAAAAAGTCTCGGAACTCATCAAGAACTTCAAACTCTCCTGCGCAAAGTTACCCAGCAAACAAAACCACTGCGATTTCCAAGCAGTCGAACTCAAAGCCCCGCACTTTTCGGCTTACATCGATAGCCTTACCACAAACACGTACATCATGATCATGGTCACCGATCCCAACATTCAAATGGCGAGTATCAAGCTCAATGTTCAGTTGGCTAGGGATCATTTCGAGCGTTTGCAGGCGATCAATTTGCGGTCGTAGCAGTCAATAGGGAGCAGCACACTTGGTCTAGCAGTCATAACATACCCATTCGCAATGCAATTCGATGCGATCCCGTCAGACAAGATTTGGATGTGAAGGGAGGAACGATGTTGCGATTGAAATACCAAGGCGAGTCGGAATGACGTAGTGGCACCGTACAGGCTTGAGCAACGTTGATGGGATCAACTGTCCCGTTTGAGGATCTGAATCTTAGCTGGTTGTGGCGCAGAATTGGTTGCACCCGCTGTACTTGGACCAGCTTTCTCCTTGGGACCATTCTTGCGTCTCGGAGGCTTGCCTTTCCCCTTGTCCTTGTTGGCTCCATTAGCATCTGCATTCGTACCTTGACCTTTGGCTTCGGGTTTCTTCCTCGTCGCTTGTCCCTTCGATGCCTGCACTGGTCCCTGTTGAGCTGGATCCGCTTCTTTGGGATTGCCGTCAGCAGCAGCAGCTTTCGCCTTGCGCTTCTGCTTCCTCCTCTCTTTCTTAGCTGCTTCCTTTTTGAGCGCTTCTTCACTCTTTTCGCCATTTGCACCTTCCGCAGCCTTGCTCTTCTCCTTCTTTTTACCTTTCCCCTTCGCTCCTGCATCCGCTGCTGCACCAGCTTTGCTGCTCGCCCCTCCTGCGCCCGCACCTTTGGCGGCTGCAGCCGCTGCCTTCTTCTCCAATTTCTTCGCCTTTTTGATCGCGGCTGCCGATTCAAGCTTTGCCATCTTGACCGCTCTCAAATGCTCTAGCAATGGCGTACTCTTCCCTCGAAGCGCAGCTTTCTCTCTCTCCCTCTCCTTCTCTTTCGGATCATACAACGACGCCAATAGGTCGCCTTCGGATCGCTTCGCTCCCTCACCCTCGCCTGCCTCTGCCTTGGCCAGGCGTTCGAGGAACGACACGTAGTCTGGATCCTTCTCGATCGTTCCTTGTTTCGGATCCGGCTTGTTGCGTCGATTGCGATTCGATGCGACAGGAGCTGACGAAGGAGGGAGAACGACTTTTTGATACGGAGCGAACTCGACAATGGCGACCGATTCTTTGCCCTTGCTGTCGCGAAAGATGTGGCCGTCAAAAGCTTTGTGGAATGCAACGAGGAGCGAAGCATTGAGGAAGCGAACATAGGCCCGAGCATGCTTGCTTTGCTTGTTGGCGTCTGGTTTGAGCTTGCCTGTCACGAACTTCTTGAAGTCAACTGTTGGACTAAGGGAGGGAGAAGATGAAGAAGACGCTTCGCCTTCCTTACCTTCTGCCTGAGGTGGAGGAGCGCAGTCGGCAGCATCACGAACCCATGGCGAGACGGCCTTCCAGAACACCTCTTCAGGCAGATTGGGCGGAAGACGACGGATCACGACTTTGCTCTTGAACTGTGTCGGTGCCGGTGGTTTGGGTTGGCGGTTAACCGTAGTGGGAGCTTTGGCTGGTTTCTTCGCTTGCTTCGCTCCATTCGCCGTCGCCGGCGACGGTTTTGGTTTGATAGGTTCTTGTGACTCTCCCTCTACAGTTCGGACATTGTTGGCCTTCTGTGCACGATTCTGTGCAGCGCGCTCTCTGTTTTGTTGCGCTCTTGCACGATTCTCGGCGGCTTTATCTTGCTGTTGAGCCTTGCTCGTCTGCGATCTGGCTTTCTGAGGTTGACCGTCCGCACCAGCAGCGGCTGTGGAAGAGTTCGCTTCCGACTGAGACATGGTCTCGAAGAGCAACCTCGCCAAAATTGACGAGGACGACGACGAGCGTTGGCAGGAGCGAGAGTGATGTTGAGAAGAAAGGAAGGAGCAAGCGGGATGAGGTGGAGACGGGTGCCTCTCAGGGTCCAAAAAGCACGGTTCTTCGTGGACTTTGCTGCGCCTTCTTGTGTGTCTGTGTCTGTGAATTTCCAGAAATCACGGCAAACGGACATGTGGAGAAACAGAGACCAACCTTCTTTCGTACCATCACATCCCACTCATTCTCAGTCTTCGTCGTTGCGAGCATCTCACAGACTCCTCTCTCGGCATCATTACAGGACAACCGAACAAGATAGCACAACTCGTCATGCCGCCAAGAAAGACACAAGCTGCGAAGGAGGCGGAGGAACATGAAGGTGCGGTAGAAGAAGTCAAAGCTGCAGAGTCGTCGTCTATAGCATCGCACGCAGAGGAAGC